>JASDQU010356323.1:0-11425 GCA_032191745.1 Picea mariana | reverse complement strand
TTCATGGCACGAAGACGTGCCATATCTTCGGTCTGAGGGGAGTTTACCTGAGCTAAAAATGTTAAGCATCGCCCATTTGTATAACAAAACCCATGAGAAGAAGAAGTAGGATTTCTGTCAAAATTTTGTCATATTGTCTTTCTACAAAGTCTTGGGATATTATAGCAGTAGTTGTTTGTATTGGTATGCTAAATTATATACTGTTGACATCATTATGTATGTTATAAGTTTGGTGTGCATTTTTTTTATACTTAACTACTCTTTGTGACAAATACAAAGCAATAGCAACTGCTAAATACTTACTGCCATCTGTATTACAAGCTTATGAAAAGAAGAATAGTTGTTTGAATTGTTACAGATTGATGAAAGGAAATAAAAATTCTCCCGATTCACCATGCCTACCAGTACAAACCAAGCCTTTTGTTAGTATTTTTCAATCTGTCAGCCACCCGTGATCAAGTTTTCTCTTTCATGTGATTGATAGGGTTATTAGGTCAAATTGTTATATTTTCAAAATAAAATTCTCAAATACAATTTTACATGTATTGGTTGTAAAATGGTAATTGGTGTGCCTAGGTGTCCTTACTACTCCCTCCACTCATCCAAATTCATAAATTTTCATCATGGTCATGTCATCATTGCTTGTCAACAATTTTCAAATGATTGTCTTGGTCAAAGATTTACTTCAAAATTGGTTTCTGAATTAAGGAGGATGAATTTGACAAAAGTGAAAGAGGGTTTGTCAATAATAGACCAAGAAACAAAAACCTCCTTTTGTTTATGCACAGGTGTTATCATTTGAGATAAATTCCCCAAATACAGTCGCTATAGGAGGGTTTTCTACACATTTGGACAGTTTGAATTCAAGTCATTTTTCAGAGGGTTGGAGAAGGCATTTGCAGTGCTTGATGGTTCCAGTGTGTAGCATAAATTATAAAATTTCCAACTATACCACTTTCAGTCCAAAAATCCTCTGGGAATGCCTCCAAAATCCCTCTCAAAGACCACGTTGTGCTTCTGCAAGTTTTGAGTAACCAACTTCAAGTTGGGATTCTGAGCCAATGAGAAAGTAATTTTGAAACATGTAGGAGGTTTTTGTTCCTAACATACCAAAACACAATAACCTCTCTCATTTTTTGAATATACTTTATGTTTTGGGATATATTCTATCATCTTATAGGCCTATGCTTTCAGAAAATAAAACACTCTGTTTTTTTCCTGTTTTAGCCATATTTTATTTTTGTGTTTTCCTAACAACAGGGAAGGAATTTTTGAAAACCAAGAGAGGTTTTTATCAAGGACATATTAAAAAACAAAAACCTCTCTCAGTTTATAAATATACATTATGGTTTTGGATATATTCATTTCTCTTAGAGGCCTAGTTTTTAAGGAAATAAAACACTTTGTTTTTCCTATTTTAGTCATGTTTTCTTGGCGTGATTTTCTAACAAATGAAAGTGAATCTTTGAAAACAAGGAGAGATTTTTGTCAATAACATATTCAAAAACAAAAAACTCTCTTAGTTTTTACACAGGGTTTACTTTCTTGTAGTTACAGGTGTCACTTTGATACCTATTTTTCACAAGTTCGCCAAGCCAGAATTGTTGCGCTTATGGGAAGTCACTTTTGGAACTAATTTTGCAGAGGTAAAATTGTTGTTTTGCATGGTTTAAAGGATCAAGGGTATAATATACATCTCAAGTCTTCCTTACATGTCATCAATAGCCTCCAAACACTCCAAACCCTCCAGTTCAAACTTAGAGAGCATGAAACACTAAATTGTCATTTACGCCATGATAATGTTGTCCTACAACCCAAGATGAATTCTCTACAGCGTTAGGTTGATGATATTAACTGCCACCAATAATAGTCTCTAGATGCAATTGAAACACCACGGAAATCCTAAGTCAAAATCACTCGGGCAAGAGGGAGAAGATTCTAAAGCTAATCCACCCCCTCCTTCGCAAGTTTAGTCATAAAGGGAAATTTCTTTTTGTTTGCAGTGGGACCTGCAAAATCTTAGGTGTGGGGGTAATGTTGGGCCCGAGATATGATCAATTCTATGGCAGTTATTATACACTTTTTCCGAATGTATATATGTGTTTTTCATCTTTTGAAGGAGTTTTTTGAATAATTTCATGATAAAACAATATGATCGACATAATGTACGTATAATTCATGTTCAATAAATGTATCGAGTATAATCCATCATGTTCTATGATTTCCAGGAGCTAATTCACGTTTTTCTGGTGTTACAGGGAAAAAACACACTACATTTCTAGTTCTGGCACTCCTTCCAGCACTCGATCCGGCACTCCATCCAGCACCTCTTCCTGCATAAAAACGTAGGGTGACTTGGCAGTTATGGCATTGGTGGCCAGTGATGGGAAAATCAGAAATGTGGGTTTTGCTCGTGCTTATCCCCTCCAGCTACTAAACTCTTGACAACTCGATTTTGGGTTGTTATGGTGGGTGATTATTGGGTAGCTCTGTTTCGGCAGTTAGGGCACCATTAATGAAATTTTCCAATTTTAGAAGTGGTTTGAACCTCTTGTGGTCGACCACTTAGCCTGTAAACATTATAAATATCACCGAGGTGGTCAGACATAAGCTAAGCATCATATACATCGGTGTGATAGCTAGAAATACGTTTTTACTATGTTTTGATATTTTACATTGCCAGAATTATGCAAGAACTATGTTTCTGTGTTTTAATGGTGGATTCATTTTGTTGAGCTCGTGGTGTGCTTTTAGGGAGTGACCACGACTTGCTGGGGGGCCACCAGCAGTCTGGTAACTCTTCTTTAGTTTCTTTATGCATTTTATAGCTTAGATGTATTTTTCTCATTTATGTACATGAATTTTTATTTTATTTCTTTATCATTATAATTTGTTGTTATAGCTTGACTGTGTAAGTTCTTTTTTGTAGGTTAGTATGAAGGTTTTTTTTTAATATGCATTGATTTTATAATTAGGAACGAGTTTGCAAACTCATACACTAACTCCATGTGCAATTAAATGTTAGATTGAATTTTATTTATGCTTTTAAAATCAAATTTAAAATAGAAGTTAAAACAGAGTAGAACATATGTTTATTTCATTCTTTCTTTAACCAAGGCTTCGGTGGATGGATAGGGTTAGTTTCAAGTTTTTATTTGTAGATTGCCTATTTAATTGTTATTTAGATTTTGCTTGATTAGTTGTTCATTATTTTACTTGCCATATGCTAGAACCATGTTTTAATTTCTATTTTTAAGCATTTTCCTTCTTGCAATTTGAATTGTTAAAATAGATATAGCATAGTTTTATTTTATGCAATTTCTTTCCTAGAACTAGATTGCAATTCAAGTTTTTAGTTAATGATTGAATTTAGTTATTATTTTGCTTATATTAGTATAGAATGCATGTGAATTTCATAGATTAGAAGATAGTCTCCTTGCTTTCATAGTTTAGAAGATAGTCTTATTACTGATGTAGGATAGATAGACTTTGCTTTAATAGATTAGATAGTAGTTTGCTTAACATAGAATAAGAATTGGTTGTTAGTTCTTCTTTCTTTCAATAGAATATATTTCCTTTCATGCATTGCATTGAGCATTTAGATTTCCTTTCATGCATTAGAAATAGTTTTGCATTAGGCATTTAGTTCACTTGCCTCTTAGGCTAGATAGTTGTTCAATGAGAAGTTTTACTTGCAGTAGTTAGTTGCCTATGCTTACTTGTCTTTTGCTTTAGTAGGTTAGTTAGGTGCCTTTGCTTACTTGTCTTTTGCTTTAGTAGGTTAGTTAGGTGTCTTTGCTTACTTGTCTATTTGCTTTAATAGGTTAGATAAGTGATTTTGCTTACTTGCTTATTTATTTTCTTTCACAGGGTAGTTGCTCATTGAATGTAGGTTGGCAAGTTAAAGAAGTTTGCTTTTGTCATTTGCTTATTATGCTTAGTAGTTTTTCTTATTATTGAACTAATTTGCTTCAAGTAGGGTTTTTACTTGCTTTCTTAGAACTATCCATCGATCCTTGGCCCAAAATTACTTAGGTTACATAGTTTCAATTTGCTTAGTAGGGTTCGCTCATTAGATAGCTTTGTTTGAGTAGATTAGTCTTAGATAGTTACCTTCCTTAGTTAGACTATACTCCTACCAACCCTTCTGCCTTTGGCATATATTTTTCTACAGCTCTAAGTTTACTTACCCCGGGTTGACAATTTAATTGAGGGTTTTTACTATGTTTTTAGTGCATATATAACACCCATCACTTGTTGTATTCATATGTATCATTACATTGATTCAATAGAGTGTTCAATGTAGTCTTTGTGTGTATTAAACTCTACTCTCCCATTTTAATAATTTGTCTCTGTAATCAAAGTGAATTTCCATAATTGAGAAAGACAATGATTAAGAGAGAGAGATATTCATACCTTGAGCTCTTTATTTTAAGTATTTTGTAGTAATTGTGCATTTTGAGATAGAATATGTCATTCAAATGGAACAAATCACATCCATGCTAACTAGAAAATTGTAGAAATCATGATTCACTAATATCCCAAATGAATCACATCACCCATATGCCAGCTTAATGATTAATGAAATTTGATAGTGGTGGGAAGGGCGATGTAACCCTTGAAGTGAAGGGCCTTATGTTTTTCATATAAACATCTATGCAAAGGCTATGAGTCTCAACTACAAATTCATTATGGTATCAAGATCTATTCAACTTTCTGAAAATAGTTTGTTTGGCATAGTTCCTTTTGCTTTTGAGAATCTGGTCTATGAAAAGAGATTTTTGGGAAATCCTGAGTTATGTAGCTGGGAGGCCTTTAACGGCATGAAGTCATGTTCTGAAGAACGTAGTGAAATAGCTAAGAGCAGGACTTGGTGGTGGTTTCTTCGTTGCTTGTTTGTGTTGTCTCTAATTATTTTCGTCCTTGGACTCGCGTGGTTTTACAAAAGGTACTAAATCTTTGCAAATGCAAAGAGGAAAAAGTTTGTAGACAAACCTTCCTGGATGTTGACTTCATTTCATAGTCTGGGCTTCAGTGAATATGAGGTTCTGGATTTCTTGGATGAAGATAACATGATTGGAAGCGGCGAACCCGGTAAGGTTTACAAGGCTACGTTGAGCAATGGTGAATTAGTATCCATTAAGAGGCTTTGGAGCAGTGCTAAAAACAATGCTTCCAATGACAATGGTTTCAAGGCAGAGGTGGACACATTGGGGAATATCAGGCATAAGAACATCGTAAAGCTATGGTGTTGTTGTAGTAATAGCGACTCCATTCTATTGGTCTATGAGTACATGCCTAATAGAAGCCTGGGGGATCTACTTCATGGGCCTAAGTTTAGTGTTTTTGACTGGCCCATAAGATACAAGATTGCCCTTGAAGCAGCTCAGGGCTTGGCATATCTTCATCATGATTGTGAACCACCCATTATTCACAGAGATGTGAAATCCAACAATATTTTGTTGGATGATGATTATGGGGCTTATGTTGCAGATTTTGGCATTGCAAAGATTATGCAAACTGGTGGCAATGAGACTGGTTCTATGACTGCAATTGTCGGTTCTTATGGCTACATAGCGCCAGGTTTGTACTGTTGATTGTAAAAGAATTCTATATGGTGCTTGAATTCCCCTCTAATCTGTTTGTACTGTTGATTGTAAAATAATTATATATTATATGGTGCTTGAATTCCCCTCTAATCTTGACTTCATTTCATTCAAATGATCTTGTGGTTTGCTTTAATTTTGATCTTAAGCTGGTGAGACTCAAAGTTTAACACGACTTTGCTTTCTTAACAATTTCTCTTATAAGTTATGTCAAACTTGTCATGCAGATGCTTGGGTACTTTGTACTCATGATTTTAATGTCGACCTCTATGCATGAACTTAAGATATGCTTGTTTTCACATTTTCTGGGATGATCTTGATGTGTATCCGTTTTTTACCCTGCATTTGATGTTGTTTTTTAAAATCCAATTTCATTATGGCTTCGCAAGGCTTGGTGTATGATTTAGATGCTTTCCAGTGTTGTCCACTCTACATCCCAAATAGGGGATCGATAATCAACAGTATGTACAGATCCATCTATCCATGTTAACCCTGGTTTTGCTATGGTGAGTTAAAAGGTACCAACTTCCTTAAATAGCGATCAACTAAATGTTTTTGTACGACTTCACTCCCTGGAATTCAGGATATTACTCTTTATTTTGGCTGCTTATTATTATGTGCGATGATTCCAGTGATGTTGAACTAAGTGATTATGATATTGCTCTTTATTGGGCTGCTTGTTATTATTGTGTGCGATGAATCCAGTATTGTTTAATTAAGTTATTAGCTATAAGAAAATATTGTGATAAGCTAGTTGCAATCACTTGGCCTACTTTCTTTATATAGGCACAGAAATGCCATAAGCATCATTCGTGCCAAGATTTTTAAAAAAGGGAAATGAAAAAAGATCCATCTTATTTCAGAATCATTTCCTTTACGTGGTTGTGTAGGTAGATATATGTACTAAGCATCATTCTAGCAAAAGAATAAAGAAAAAGATCTGAGCCTTATTGTCACAAAATTGTAAAATTGATTCCTCTTGTTTCCCAAATTCTACGTGATCCTACCTGTTTTTCCAAATTTTGCTAGAGTTCTTTCTAACTTCAAGCCTGATATTGTTGTGTTTTGTCCATGTATAAGGTTCATCTTGTCCTTGGTCTGACTTCATCTTTTGTTTGTTTAATTGCCAAATGTGAGTTTCATTTTTTGCTTATTCTATTCCCGAATGCGGGGTTCTTCTTGTGCTTATTTTATTTTAGCGGAACTGCTTACCATTTTTCCTACTTGTTTGAATTTTGTAGGAGGGTTGAAATTTGTAAACCATTCTACAGGTTAAAATTCACTAAATTAACAAGGTACTACTATAAATATAATCGTATTTGATGGACAAACCTTGAATTCCAACACTACTGTGCACTGATTGCTTCACTCTGTCCTTGATATTGATGTTGGGGTATTGGGTCTCCGTGAACATTGGTGTGCAGTGTCCTGCTTTTAATACAATTCTTACCCTTTTTTTTGGTTGAGGACGTTGTTTCTTATTATGTGATTATTTTGTCACCTGTGATTCAATTTGTTTGATGTTTCTATTTGAATTGGTCTTGTATAGCTATCTTTGCAAATCGAATAGGAAGCCAATCTTATGCTAATCTGGCTTTTCTTTAGATTTTGAATTAGTTCATCGGAGTTTTTGACAAATTTACATCTTGCATTGTGCAGAATACACCTACACACTCAAAGTGAATGAAAAAAGTGACATCTATAGTTTTGGAGTGGTGATCTTGGAGCTGGTGATCGGTAGGCAACCAACATATCCAGAATTTGGAGAGAGCAAAGATTTTGTGAGGTGGGTGTGCAATAAAATAGAGAAAAATAATGAATTGCATGAAGTGTTAGATCCCAAGCTTGTGGATTGCTTCAAGGAGGAATGGCCATGGTTCTAAAAGTAGGAATCCTCTGCACATGCACCCTGCCCATCAACAGGCCATCAATGAGATGAGTCGTACATATGCTGCACGAAGCCAATCTCCAGCACAAGGCCAAGGCAACTGTCAAGGATGGAAAATAGTCTCCTCACTATTACGTGGAACCCACAACTTGCATTGTATAGGCATGATGGTAATTGCATCTAGCCTGGACTTTTCTTCTATGTAGGGCCTCCATATTTACTGCCGCTTTGTAGTTTCTAAGTTTGTTTAGGTTTGTTCATGTATAACCTTTTGAATCCAACCCTAATACTGATACCCAAAATCAAAGCTTTCCCCTGTAACTTTTTGGGCATCATTCTCCACGAGAGTACAATGGTTATAGGCGCATGTATCTACCCAGTCGTGGGCAATTGTGTTGCTTTGTTTTTAATAAATCCGCCCTCCGAGTTAATGAGTATTGGTGGTCTGGCTAAGACTCAGAGTTTGCTCCCTGTCAAACACCATGTGGAAAGCACAGATCGATACCATCGTCGTCATTTATGTAGAGTCTTATTAATGAGCTCCTCCCGCTCTACTCTCCTTGGGGAGAGGCATTTAATTTTAAGCCAAAACACAGAAGCTTTCAATGTAATAGAGCTGGCAATCAGACTGATTTTATTGGTTGAGGCATTTAATTTTAAGCTAGAACATAGAAGCTTTCAATGTAATAGAGTTGGCAATCAGGCTGATTTTATTGGTTGCTGCTTCAGATTTTCATTTTATGGTAATAAATGGTTGGGTTTGTCAAAGAGTTTTTTTTTTTGAACTTTTTCATTGGAAAGAAGCTAATAATTTTGGTGACATCGTCATTTTATGTTGTTTAAATTGCATTTTTTAATACATAAATGAATTCAGCGTTTTGAAAAACTCTCATGGCATTGGAATTATACAAACTCAATAACTCAAATGAATTCCAATAAAATTGCATTTTTTAATACATAAATGAATTCAGCGTTCTAAAAAACTCTCGTGGCATTGGAATTATACAAACTCAATAACTCAAATGAATTCCAATAATTTTTGGTTAGATTTCAGTAAAAATTATAGAAAAATATGTTCCTAAAAACTCCAAAAAAATCTAAAGTTTTGAACAAACTAATAAAAATTCAATAATAGAAATTCAATGATTAACTCTGGCTTCTTAAAACCGTATTATAAAATGAAAATATTCATTTATGATGTATTTAATCATTCTTCTTAGTATTTTGTTGTGTTTTTAATAAATCTTCCCTCTGACTTAATGAGTAGTGATGGTCTGACTAACACTCAGAGTTTGCTCCCTGTTAAACATTACGAGGAAAGTACAGATAGTCACCATCATCATCATCTTAGTATTAATGAGCTCCTCAGGTAGAGGCATTAAATTTTGGTCCTGTATAACTGTTATATGTTTTGGTTTTTTTATAGGGTGATATAAATCTGTACGAAATCACAATTTTCTGTTGTTTAAATTATATTTTTGAATGCAGAATTCAGCTTGCTGAAAAACTTTGGAGCACTCAGATTATACAGAATTAACCACTCAAATATGTAGATCCAACAATTTCTAGCAAAGTTTAAGACAAAATAAAATAGAAAATATCCCCCAAAAAAACCAAAACTTAGAATAGCTAAACTACAACTTTAATTTTAAACCAAAACACTTAAATTTCCCCTATAATAAAGCTAGTCTTGGTGAAGAAAATATTAAAGAAATGTATTATACATTTCTATAATATTTTTCCCACCTTCATGGCAATCAAGCTAATTTTGTTGGTTGTTGCTTTAGATTCTCATTACCGGTAGTCATAAATGGTGATTTGGTAGAAGTTCAATAATTTCTAAAATTTCTGATTTTGTTGGTTGTTGCCTTAGATTCTCATTACTGGATGTCATAAATGGTGATTTGGTAGAAGTTCAATGATTTCTAAAATTTCAGGATATATTTAACCATTTTTCCTATTAAATCCCAACAGGGTAAGAGAGCAGAATTGTAACAAGAAAATGTTACTTTCTAACATTACAGGATGTAAAAGTTAATTCTGATTGAAATTCTATAAATATCTTTGTCACATATCAATCTTTCACAAATCTATTTTAACTTCTCATACACTTGGAAATTGACTTCCCTCATTAATGCTATTCATTTGACAACCTAAACCCCAGCCATAACACTTTCATTTTTTTTATACCATATTGGCAAATAGTAAACATTAGCATGCATATATATTGCACAACTTAATTTTTTTTAACCTTTTTAATAATTTTTTTCAATAATTTTATAGCAAATTTAATCAAAATAATTAAAATTACATATAATTAAGATTATATATAACTAAAAGAATTTTTGAAATCATTATATTAAACCTGTTACAGTCTAAACCCAAACCATAACACTCTAAAAATGTCAATATCTAAACCCAAACCATATCACTCTAAAATTGTCAATGTATAGACTCATTAACACTTAAACTTTTTAACTTTCTAAAAATATAACTTTGGCTTTGGCTAAGCTCTATTTAAAATGGTATGATCTTTAATCCAAAGAGCATTTACCAAGGCTTTGGCTAATTTTTATTTAAAATGGTTTGATCTTTAATCTAAAGCATATCAATAAAAGTAAAATGGTCCGATCTTTAATCCAAGCATTTACCAAGGCTTTGGCTAATCTTTATTTAAAATGGTTTGATCTTTAATCCAAAGCATATCAATAAAAGTAAAATTTTCTGATCTTTAATCCAAAACATATCAATAAAAGTAAAATTGTCCGATCTTTAATCCAAAGCATATCAAAGTAGAGGAAAACCTTTAACTTTTTTTTCCAGGAAAATTTTTTCTCGAGTTTATATATTGTATAAAATCATTTATATTGCACTCCAACTGACTAAGCAGTCGGAGGTTCAAGTCTAAAACACTTCAAACACCTGTGAGGAAAACCTTTAACTTAATCAATAAGTAAGTTTGAGTTTGAAATGCAAAGAGAATTCAAAGAAAATGCCTATATATTCAAATTTTTTTTCCAATATTTTAACATTGGCAATGATTCTAATAATTCTAAGAAGGTGGAAGGTGCAAAGTAACGTTCATAGAAACTTGAATTTTGAATTTAAAGTAAAGATGATTTGTATTTTTTATCTTTTTTAATAAATCAATTTAAATAAAAATTAGTGTAGGTATATAAAGATATTGTATAAAAGAAAGTGTATTGGAATTATGTTTACAATTAAATTTTTTTTTTTTGAAATAGTTTTATTTTGAAAAAAAAATTATAAAGAAAAAACAAATTAATTATTGATATTTTGTATGGAGGTGTTTTTTAAGGACTTCTTCACTAAAGATTGTGAATTTGTGGTCCATGTATATAGATGCCAAAAGCCCAATGGATTAGCTTGAGTGGTTGAGAGGTGGTTTACAAGCAAGAGGTCATGGGTTCAAGTCATTAGGCATATATATTGTAGACATTGTTGGACCTCACTCGATGTCCCCACTGGGTTAGGTTGCCAAAAATGCATCTGATCGATCTATTTCCTATACCATCCTTGAAATGAGGAGAAGTACCTGGAGGGTGTATCGAGATGTGTATTCCATTGAAGAAAGAAACAAATTGTAGAGATGTCAAATGTGGGTTTGTGATTATATTTTGAATTCTCCAACTGTGATGCTCACTTGCATTGGATAGAGATTCATCGATCATGACCTTGCAAATCATTTCATTTGGTGTTTGATGCACTAAGCATAGCAAACAATGTTTGACATGTTAGATGTGTGATCATCTCTTTTAGTTCATTCCTAGATTTGTTTTAGAAAGATCTTGTTCCATGAAAAGCGGAGATGAAGCACACAACATGTTCTGCATGTTTATGATCAGGCAAGTGTTGAAGGTAATGGCACAAATTTACAATGGTTGTTGGTAAGTTGTCCTCACTAGGTTTC
>JASDQU010356316.1:0-11970 GCA_032191745.1 Picea mariana | reverse complement strand
TTCTATTAATGAAAGAAATGTACAGAGACTGTAAAAATACTAAGTTCAAGACTCGCTAGAATGGTGGTAGCTTTATCTCTGAGAAGAGATGTGACGGCTATGCTCATTCGCAAGAAGATGATTACAATGAGGCTCTAAGGGACTTTTTATGATAAACATGAATTCCAAAACCCTAGACATCCAAAAACCTAACCCTAGGAGGTGAAGCGCCAAAAGTCATGTGGGCCTCGTTAGGGTAAGTTAGTACAATAACTTCCTAGGGTCATAACTTTTGCATATGATCTCCATTTTAGGCATGTGATAGCCCGTTGGAAATGTATTTTTGAGAACTATGCATTATTCCATCAAACTCTAGCTCTGTCTACAATTTGACTATAGAAAGCCAAGAAAACATTGTTTAGAGCCCCAAAGTGGCCCTGGAAGTACATAAAGATGTACTGACATGAAAAAATCCAAAATAATCCATTTGGAATAGGTGGGAGGCCACCAATATCCCCCTGGATGTTGTGTAGGGATTCAGGACAACCCCGTAATGGCAGAATCCACAATTACAAAGAAATGTCCCCATTACAGAGAAATGTCATGAACTGAAGACTGTCAAGATAAGCCAGTTGGAATTTGGAACATGTGGGTGGCCACCAATATCCACCTGGATCAAACAAAAATCTGTCACCCACACTAAATTTTACTTGTTAGCTAAGTGTTATACTCTACACGTACTCCCTTCCTTCTTAAACATAAAAATGCTCATACTACAATTTAAACACAAGTGTAGTTTCAAGATCGAAGCATGAACAAGGTGTTGTTGGGTGACAAGTATAAACTTATGATTCCTTTAATCAAACCCCAATCACTTATAACTCCCTCTATTTGACAAAAGGACAAATTAGCAATCAACCCAAAACTATGGAGCAATACCCAATTTCACCACTCGATGAAAAGGGTTTGTATGTTCTATGGGAGAATTGACAGCTTACTAGAGAGAGAGTGGTTGCATGGAAAGGGTGTACGACCCATAGGAGAGAGCCAAGACTCAATCAATAAAAAAATAAAAACATACAGCCTGTGGGGGCATTTGAACACTACCTAGTGAGGAAATTGAATCCCAAAGTGACATTATAGTGCATGGGGAACTAGAGAACACAAGTCAACAATAAAATCATGGTCCAGAGGAGAGGTATGACCCATGGAGAAGGATAAATCACCAACCAACAAGGAAATGGAAGCTTAGGGGAAGTGTACAACCTATGGCTAAGTGGAAACACATGTAACAAGACAAATTTGGTTCAGGGAGTGAGAGGGTGACCTACAAGAGATATAAATACACCAACAACTCTGAGGAAACCATTTTAGCAACAGTTCCCTATTTAATTGCAATAGCTCCAGAATGGGAATCATTGATTTTCCATCTCTGAAATCACCCAACAATAAAGGATAGAGAGATCTTGGGATATGTATTTTCCATTAAACCACTACAATATGAAGAAAAACTTCCATACTACAGACATAATTGAGTTCTTAGAACAATAACTAACACAAAAATTGATAATTGTTTTTAGAGTATCTATTAAATCCTTGGAGAAACTAGTAAAACAAAAACAATAAATTCAATACACCAAGATATGCAAGTTAACACACACAACACAAACAGAAAAATCAATGCACATGGAAATAATATTTACCCTAGAAATCCAAATGGGAAAACTAGCATTTAATTGGTTTCAGCGATGCTTTCTATTATGCATCAATGGTCAAGTTATAGGTTCTTTGGTTCATCTCTATGATCCTCAATTAACTATAGGAAACATTCCTCTTCATTCTCAACCAAAGAAATCCTCTTCCCTTACAAGGAAATAGTAAATAGGAGGATAGCTCAATTGGGGGGATAGTTGGAATGTCAAGCGTCCCCAACCCTTCAATTCCCCCTAAGCTTGTTTCTCCTCCTCCTTTTTTTATCTTTTTGTACATTAGGAAAGAGGTCTCATGAAAGTTATTTTATTTTATTTATAAATACATGTTTTTTTTTATAATAATACTCTCCCTTGAATTTACATATCATGCACTTTCCTTATGATTTGATTGAATGCAAGGGTGGACATTGATCATGATGCAATGGATCCCTTCGTGCCAACAAGTTGATATCCTTCCTCATTCATAGCCTTGAACTTTGCCAGTAATGATCATAGTAGAGCTTGTGTTGGTAGTCAATTTTCTTGTGCGGATATAATTCATATCACACCTCCCCATCGGGAGGCTTTTGGTGCCCAAAAAATTCCAAGGATAGGTGAGACAACTTTCTTGCAATATAGTTCCTTTCATACCACTTCACCTTCATTGGAGTATGTCCTTTGATACCAATCTACCACATCTCTTTCCATCCTCTATGAGTTATCCACTTCTTGTGTTATAGAACTGTGCCTTCCTTCAAATATTCTAGAGAGTGTGGTGCAAATTCTTCAACAATACGAAGATCTTGATGTTACCCCTCCTCATCCATTATGGAAGGTTCAAACAAATTCAAACACTCCACATTCACCACCAAACTGATCTGCATATAAGGAGGGAGTTTTATCCTGAAGGCATTCTCATTCACCCACTTAATGATGTCAAACTATTTGTATCTTAGGGGCTTGAGTTTCCATGTTTCTCTTTGCAATTGTTCCTTATGGAGGTAAATCCAAACCTTGTCTCCAACATAGAATTTGTGATCCTCCCTATGCTAGTCATGCCTAGATTTATATGGTTGCTATCTCGTCTCAATCCACTCCTAAACCCTTAGATGTATTTTTCTAATATTGTCCATGAATGTGCTCTCCTTCTTTTCAGCTCCTTGTAGCCCTACTTTGTCCTTCTAATTTCCATACACAATATCAAATGGTGAAGGAGGTAAATAACCAAAACATGTCTTGAAAGAAGTTTTTTTGGTGAAAGAATGTAATGTTATGTTGTAGCAGTGTTGAATGCAAACTAGTTGCTCGTCCCATGTCTTTGGATGTTTTCTATTGTAACCTCTCAAAATTTGTACCAGTATCTCGTTGACAACCTCTATTTATTGTCAGTATAGGGATGGAATGTAGTGGAATACCTTAGTTTGGTATCCACTCTCTCCTAAAGTGTTGTCCAAAATTTTCCCAAGAACCTACTATCTCAATCAGATATGGAGTTTGGAAATCCAAAATGTATCCAAACATGGTTGAAGAATAGTTCAGTTTCCTCTCATCTAGAGATCATCTTCTTACATGGAATGAACACACACATCTTGCTAAACCACTCCACCATTAAAAACAAGTAGTCACATCCTCTACAACGCATAGTCAGGCCTCAAACAAATTCTATGGAGATGCTCTCCCAAGGCCTTCTTGGTACTAGCAATGGCATGTATAAGCCTAGTTTTCAGTTGCTTAGCTTGATAGTGATGCAAAGAAAACAACCTCTAACCAATTTTTCCACCTTCTTCTACATCTTTGGCCAATACACATACCATTGTATATTTTCCATCGTCTTCGTCATGCCAAAATGCTCAACAATTGTAGAAGTGTGCACTTCTCTCATCAACTAAATTATTATGTCCTAGGGTATGCACAGCTTGTCCAAAAACCCATTTTGGAGGTGTTATTTACTTCCTTCCATGGCAGTGACCAATCTCTCCTTTAGCTACTTGTATACTCCTTTGAAATCTTCATCTCCCTCATAGTCTTCACTATAAATTTCATGAGTGAAATTCAAGCTACATTATCACTCCAACTACTACAATCTTGTTCAATGGTATTTGAGAGAGCATGTTTGCTAGATTATTCATGGATCCTTTCTTGTACTTGATTAATATATGAAATTGTTTCAAAAATCCAAACCAATTGAAATGCCTCACCTTTTGCATCTTGCTCTAAATTTGTAAGTACTAAAGGGGTCGATGATCTGTGTGTATGATGGTCTCTTTTCCTAGGAGACAATGCATCCACTTATTCATGACTTGTACAATCACACAGAACTCCTTATCATATGTGGAGTAGTCAAGTACTTGTCCATGAAATAACTTTGAATGGTAACACATAGGATTTCCTTCTTGCATAAGAATTGCTCCTAATCCATACCCATTGGCATATATTTCTAGCTCAAAATATCACTGCAAATTTGGCATGGATAAGACCATAGAATCACTTATCTTCTTCTTCAGGTCTTCAAATTCTCTTTGTTGTGGCTTACCCCAGTGAAATATCTTTTCTTTGGAGGTTAAGGTGTGAAATTGTGCTACTACTATGGAGAAGTTTACAATGAATTTTATGAAGTATTAGGCTACTCCCATTAAACTCGTGACCTCTATCATGCTGGTGGGAATAGGCCATTGGGTGATGATTGCAATCTTCTCTATATCCACTCTCAATTCTCCTCCATTGATTATATGTCCAAGATATATCAAGGGTGTCTTCCCAAACTCACATTTATGTAAATTAGTGATCACTTGATTCTTCCTTAAGGTATCTAGTACCTGTATCACATGTAAGAAGTGCACTTGACATGCATTACTAAATATTAGTATGTCATCCATATATACTATTACAAATGAGTCAATGAAAGGGCATAGAACATCATTCATGAGTCTCATAAAAGTTGCAAGTGCATTGCATAAACTAAAAGGAAATACTAACCACTCATACAAACCTTGCCTTATTTTGAATGTTTTCTTCCACACATCTTCCACTTTGTTCCTCACTTGATGGTAACCTAATTTGAGATCTAGCTTGGTGAATAATTTTTCTTCTTGTAATTGATCCAAAAAGTCATCTATCCTTGGCAGAGGATATATATTCTTGATAGTAATTTTGTTCAGGGTACAATAGTCAATGCACATTCTCCATCTTCTTTCCATATTTATGATGATGGGTGATCCACAAGGAAATGTACTAGGTCTGATGACTACCTGATCCAACAATTGTTACAACTACTTCTTCACTTCATATTCTTCAATGATGTATTGCCTATATAGCCCAATGTTAGGTAGTGGTGACTCTGACAACAACTGAATCACATTCTCAACCTCTTGCTTGGGTGGTATTCCCTGAGGCTCTTGAAACACTTCCTTGTAGGCTTCAATCAATTGTTGTAGATACTAGAGCTACTTGCCACTACATCCTTCCAAGGATGCCTTGATTTCCAATTTACTTCCTTCTCCTTGTTTCTTTCCTACTCTCAAAAACAGAAAGACAAACTTCTTTGTATTTCCCATGATTCTTCTAGCCTAGTGAGTGTTGATCAGAGAAACTTTGGCTTTTTCTTTGCATGCATCTATGGCATGTTCCTTTCCATACTTGACTAGCCTATACTAGTTTTCTCTCCTCCTGAATATGGCATCTCTCACACACAAGTATGGGATTTCCAAGATGACTCCACATACATCCAAAGGAACCACATATACAACATTTTCATTGACAAATTTATGGTTGATGGAAAACTTGCATTTGTGTTTTTTGTTCACTTTCAATTCCACATCTTGTCTTACTTATACATCTTGTCTTACCTAGCCTAGGAGGTATGGTTGTGGATTATCTTGTGTCTCTTTCCCATTCTTCTCAACCAATTGTGCAAATATCAACTTGGACTAAGAACCAAGATCAAACAAACAATCCACCTTGCTCTATTTCATGTGGATTTTAATGAAGAATGGTTCGGTCATCTCCTTCTCCTCTTTTTGAATACAACCAAACAATTGCACCTCCTTTTGAATATTAGCACAACTAATGTTCCCTTTTAGGTCTGAGGTGTTCTTCACCTCAACATCCACTGTTAACAATGTTTTTTTCTTCTTCTTCTAGAATTGTTTGGAGTGCTTCTCATGGTGAAATTTATAATAGTCATCCTTAGTGTGTCCCTTTTGATCTCATCCCTTTCACTTCTTGTTAGAAGGTGTTTCTTCCCATGTCACTTCTGCAAACTTCTTCTCATTCAATTTCTTCTTATTTTTCTGCCACTCTTGTGGTTCCATTTGCTTGTGCATTCTCGATTGATGCTTCTTCTTGTCTCCCTCGAGATATTGTGTATGAACACTGGCCCCATTAATAGTCTTTGGTTTGAATAGCATCAATTGGTGTCAAATATAAGGTAGCAATGCCCCCAAGTACTTGATTAGCATATTTGTTCTTTTGAGAGAGATGTCCAATTGAATTGCTCTCTTCACGAACTCCTACAATGATTGTCCTTGCCTCTTGATGAAGTAATTCCATACAATCTATTGGTGCTCCTCAATTGGGTAAAAATGACTTGGATCATGTCCTTGAACACCTCCCAATTGGTCACTGGTGGATCATTTTGCAATTCTCTTCTTGTTGGATCACTCTCCCATGATCCCAAAGCATGGTCTTCTAGCTTCAACCAAGCGAATGCAATATTTTGTTTCTTGATTAAGTCATGCACACTAAAGTATACCTCCATTTTTTATGGCCAATGGTTTAGTTTGACAGAATCAACTTCCCTGACATATGGCTTGATGTCCACCTTGGCCTCCACACAGAAAGGTACTTGTGTTTTTTTATAAATGCATTCACCCATATTTTTGTTAGTCTCGCACTCCATGTTGGGTGCTAGTTTTGATTCTTTCACCAGGCCCATTCACCTCCAATTTTGACTCCAAAACCTCTATTTTTGCCCATTTTCACCTAATAAATGGCATAATGAGCAACAATAAGGTAACAAGTTGTGTTTTTGAGGTTAACTCTTAGTTTTTCTTGTAAATGGTATGAAGAGTTATTTCTGCAACAAAATCACCTACAATTCAGTTATTACATGAATTAACTTAGTTTTATGAGTTATTACAGGAATTAAAGGTTAGCATACTTCCACCCACTCAAAGGGAGAATTTCCACCTAGAGGCACTTCTTCGACATCAGGAGATGGAAATTTACCTATTGTACCATGCTCAAGGCATTCAGAACCCAATGGTCAACGCATGGTCAAATATGACAAACAATTACAGGAAATTCGCAAAAATAGTGGCAAATATGTCAGCCTACTCATAGAATCAGGAACGTGATGCCAATGAGTGAAGAATAAGGTTCAATCACTTAAAATATCAAGGATTCAACTCAAATGATCATGTAGAAGTTATGTTAAGCGCTAAAATGAATATCTAAACGATTTTTCTACAATCAGTTTTGTAAAACAAAGTGTAATCTTCAGTTTCTAGGAAGTGATATTCAGAAGTGGTTTTTGGAGTGACAAGGAGGAATTAGTGAATTTCGCGACA
Source organism: Picea mariana (assembly GCA_032191745.1). Lineage (NCBI taxonomy): Eukaryota > Viridiplantae > Streptophyta > Pinopsida > Pinales > Pinaceae > Picea > Picea mariana. Next base: position 4,733 of record JASDQU010356316.1, on the reverse strand, counting down.
TGGGTTTTGTGTGGAATAGAGTCATATAGGTGATGTGTGGGGCAGATTCTCCAAAAAGTGAAATACATGGGTTGTACTAGTGTTTCTTCAAAACATAATTTCTCATATTTACCTGTTATGGTCGGTTTTCAGTTTTCTTAATTTGTAAAACCTAGATTGGATCTGATTGGTTAGTTCTAGGATTGGGGAATTGGTTCTTATCCTCCCCATTGAATCTTTTGTATAAATATATCCTCAAAGAATAGTACAGGGGATCAATTGGAGTGAAAATATTGTGATTATGAATCAGAACTTCCAATAACTGTTGAATTATATTGAACCATTAATACAATGGAGCTTTGCCTTTAATTTATGAGTTAGATCTTTCACACAGTATGAGTTTTTCTTAAACGACATATTCCAGGAGGGCCCCCTAGACTATGTTGTATTTATGTAAGTTTTTTTAGAGTTTCTTTTATCACTTGCATTCATTTCCTATAGAGTTACATATGTTGTTTCAATTTCATGTAGATTAAGAATTCATTTTAAATAGTTTGCAAACAATGTTACTTTGACTATGGTGGTTAATGATTTTTTCAGACATTGATGCTAAAGACAACAACCTGATTGATTGATCTTTCATCTATTGTGCCATACAAACAATCATCACACAAATATATTCAGAGTTTGAACTGAGTCTGCAATGCTTTTTTGTTTTTCTTCTAAGCACATTTCCTTATTGTATTGATAGAATAATGTTCCTTTCATTCATCCTTTTAATTCATAGTTGGAAATACTCTTGTTGGTCTTGAAGCTTGGTTAAATAAAACATAGTGCGTATAGAACTAGAAAGGGAAATTTAGATTAGTAGCGTATGCCTGAAGAACCCCAAATAGTAAATATGTTACTAAACTTGAGGAACGTTTCTTTAGAGGAGATAAATGCTTTTTTAAATGGAAAATAGAACCAGAAAGGGAAATTTAAATTAGTAGCATATGCCAGAAGAACCCCAAATAGTAAATAGTAAGTTGGATTTAATTTCAAAAAGTTAGGAACTATATCAACAACGTCGCCTTGTGTAAGGACAATTATACATTGATAAGAAAGGTTGTAGTGAATGAGCTAAAGTCCATGAGTCCAATAGTGGATAGTGTGGTAGTGGCATAAGAAACTATGGATGTGTCCAAACTAAATAAGAGTTTCTATGTTGATCAAATTGGATATGGAAAAATCTTATGACTTGGTAAATTATAATTTTCTTTTACTACTTTTAAGAGTTTTGTTTTGTAATTTTATTTTACCACCTTTAAGAGTTTTGTTTTCACGATGGATTAATTAGTTTAAATGATGATAACTTCCCCTACATTTTGGTTTCATAAATAGCTTTCCTACATGTTTCTTAAACATTTGAGAATATCAATATAGGGATTCTCATTATCTCAAAACCCCTATAAAGGATGGGCCCTTGTTTGTCACACTAAGGAACTTAGAGGGGTTGAATAATCCCATTCAGATGAAGTGATTTTTGATGAAAAGATTTGGCCTTTTTTTCCCACGAGTCTGCCTCTCTGTTGAGCCCTCTGGAAATGTAAAACAAATGCAACTGGGATTGAGGCGAAGGTTGAAAATGTTTTCCATTGCTAACCTATATCTGAGCAGAGTATAGCTATAGCTATATATAGAGAATTGATTACAAATGGATTTCAGTTTAATATGTTTGTGGAGAGTGCTCTTGTAGGCATGTTGAAGTAGGGTTTCCTTGGATGTTTAATCACAAGAGAGAGAAAGGCTTCATCATTGAACCATGTCAAACAAGATTATTTTTTGGGAAAAACAATTTCACCTTCTTTCATCATCAAAATGGCTTAAAAACACATCTTTAAACTTTACAAAAGGGAAAATAAAGAAGCTGAGTAATAACAGTATACAACATACCGTAGTTTAAGAAAAAACATGTTCTTTTCCAACATACATAAAAACATGTTCTTTTCCAACATACATACCCTGTATTTAGTTCGAGGTTTCCTTCCAGAAAATATTTAGTTTGAGGTTTCCTTCCAGAAAATAACAACGCTGAATAATAATAGAATACAACACACTATAGTTTTTAAAAAAAAGCACTTTATTTCGTTCGACATTTCCTTCCCCTGCTTTGAGGGTATGCTAGTTTTAATTTAAATTTACTCTACATTTAATTTTTATCACTATTTAAATTAAGAAACAACCTAATTCAATTATAACTCATGAAAATATAACATTTATTTTAATTTAAATTTACTCTACATTTAATTTTTATCAATGTGTACAAGATTATCATTGAATTGAGAAGATGGAAGTATGTTTGTAACTCAAATACATGTCTTATATTTATAACATTAATAAATTACAATTGTTATATTTATAACATTAATAAATTACCCAATTATAATAAAATTATAATAAATTGACAGAGTTGCCGTTATTTTGAATCTAAAGTTTTAACACATAGTACTTGTACGTGTGAATTGACACTGCCCGTCCAATTTTCAAGAAGTTGTTGAAATTTAGTGACGAAATGCGTGATAGACCGTATCTGGCCGACAAACAGTAATGGTGGCGGGCCTTGATATGCACTACACTTAAAGTCTTCTCCATTTTCTTCACCACCGAAGTCTTTACTAATTCTCCTTCAATGCGCCCACTTCATTGTTAAATACGCGGAGTCATTGTTAAAGTCATATGTCTTTGTATATTAAAGTCATTGTTAAAGTCCGCCATTTTAGTGACTTCCTTGGGACTTTGCTTTTCTTCCACCGCCAAAGAAGAGCTGAGTCAATACGTCCGCTTCCTTCACTTCTACGGCGATGTTTCTAAGTCTTTGTTAATGTCAATTTCGGGCTTTTCCATGTTATTTCATTACAAATTTCTATCTCAAATATATTTTTTTAATAAATCAATTTTCTCTAAAAGTGTTTATATCACTTATTTATTTTTAAATAAATAAATAACACCACCCATCCAATTTTCAATCACTCGTTGAATTTTCATGACTTTCATAAACTCTATGCGTTATACCGTATTTCTTTATTATTGGCCGACAAGCGCCAGTAGTGAATTGATATGCAATAACAAAGTTGGCCGACAAACACTAATGGGACGGGCCTGGTGGTGAATAATTGATATCCACTAACGGGGCGGAGTGAATTGATATGCACTAATACGATTTCAATATTATTTGGCCGACAAACACTAATGGGGGTGGGCCAAAGAGGACGTCCAGTCAAAGCGCCCACTTCCGTCCTCCTTTTTCGTGACTCCCATTTCTTAAAGTCCGCCTTTTTCGTGACTCCCACGCCCGCTTCCTTCACTTCTCTACCTCCCCTTCATTACGGCTATGTTTCTAAGTCTTAATTCATGTTCGTCATTTCCATGTTATTTGTGTCAACCTTTAAATAAATAAAATAAAATCCTAAAATTCTCTTAGCAATACCAATAACATTAACACAATTATAAATGAGTGCTGTTTAATATTATAATCAATTATAAATGAGTATTGTATAATACTATAATCAATTATAAATGACTGCTGTATAATACTATAATCGAACTTAAAACTATATAAACCATTGTTTTTTGGGATGTTATGTTGAATTGTTTCTCTTTTTAATTTAATTTGGTTAATGGTTTAACGCGCATGATTTTAGGTTAAGATTGTAATCTAGAGTATATTCTATATAGGATATAATTTTGGGCTACTATATATTTTATAGAATATAATTTTGGATTAAGATAGTGATGATGATGATTAATATTCATTAAAAATATTTTATTGGATATATAGTTAAATTGAGGTTTTTCTATATAATGTAATTATTTAAACATTATATTTTATTTAAAATAATTATATAATGTAATTATTTAGATAAAATATAAATTTCACATGAAATTTATATTTTATTTGAACATTATATTATATTGTAATTATAATTACATTATCTTTTAATTAGAAAATTAAATTAAATTTTAATTTTTTTATATATTTAATAAAAACATTTAATCTTTTTAATATAATTTAATTTTAAAAAGAAAAGAAATATATTTTTTTACAAAATATCTATTTAAATTTAGTTTAGCTTCCCTTCCCTTATAATATGTATGAAACTTTGTAAAATTTCTATTTCTTGTTTGATTAAAAATATTTTTAAAATATTTTCCCCTATTTAAGTCCATTCTCAAGGGGAACAAGTCTAATATGTTCCTTCTAAAGAGTGGCTATGTAGTTATTCCAATCATTAGCCCACTTACCTGTGAAATTTAAATTAGCAGCACCAAACCAGCCTTGTGACCAGATGGTGGAGATTGTTGGATTTGACAATGAATTTAATGAAACTTTCCCAATCACTTGAAATTGTAAATGGATTCTTCAGAAAGCAATATACTTTTGTCACAACCCATTATAACATCAACACTCACTCTGACTTGTGACCCATTGCCAACTTTTGAGGCTAGGAAGGACCCAATCACAAGAAAAGCCAAGGTCTGAGCTTTCCATTGGTTTGAAACATTCTAGATGTTTTTCCTTTCCCTCCTAATCCAATGCATCATTGTACCTAGAAACATTCTAGATGTTTTTCCTTTCCCTCCTAATCCAATCCATCATTGTACCAAGAGTGATGTGCTTTTGAATTAAAATCCTTCTACATGGACTCTCTTTGGTGATCATATTCCATAATGATTTTGCAACAAGGGATTGTCCAAACAAAAGTATATCATTT
>JASDQU010356315.1:0-11970 GCA_032191745.1 Picea mariana | reverse complement strand
GGCCTCCATTGGTCTATAAGAAATATTCTCATAAGTCAAACATCTATGAAGCTCACATGAATGTCTACTCTGTCCATGTGCCCTCTTCCAACTGCACTTTACTACAGAGCTTGAAGGTTCAGCCCCTCTACCAACATCACATGTAGACACCTCCTACCACTATAGTGCTACAAAAATACCATGTTGGACCAAGATCCAATTCAAGGTTGATATCAATAAATGTGTTTACGTGATGCCTTCTTTGACAGGAGGATGCTAAGAAGGGGTGTTATACCTTCACCTAGGAGGATGAGGACCAAGCACTGGGTCATGCCTAACATTTTGTCTATCCTGTGCGGACCCACGACCCAACCCTTGGAATTCGCCAATGTCAAAGTAGTTGACATGGTGACCCAATGATGTAGGACCATCACTCCAAGCCAGCGACACTCCAGTGAACCAACACATCAAAGCGCGTGTTCAATGGAGTGGAGAGGCACAACCCTCTCACTTTCAAATTTCAACTTTGAAAATTGTATTAAATGATTGTAAGGCTGGTAGAGCCAAAAATCCATGCATGTACATAGGATTTAGATAAAATTTTCCTTAAATGGTTGTAAGGATGAGATCTAGATTCAATTTGGACTAGACATCCATTTAATGTAATTGAATGAAAATTAATGAGATTTGGTGAGGATGGAGGGAAGTGCTCGAGGAGCCCCCTTTTGTAAAAAGATCTTGTTTTTTTTTTTAGTAAGAAGAGAGGCAGAGAAGGATAGGAAGATAGAGATAGGAGAAGAGAGCCGATACATTGTTGCAGTTTGAGCTCAAACACATTGTAATCAGGCATTCTTGATTAATACAAATAGAGCAATTTTTCCTGCATGTTGTTGTTCATGTGTTTGTCAGTTCATGAATGAATGTCTTTATGTGTTGATGATATGTTGTAGATGTATGTTATATTTTCATCTGTAGGGATAGATAGAATTTATCTATTTGATTGAGTCGTGATATCTATCTGGGTTCTTGAGGCTATGCAAGGAGTGCACAATAGAACATTGGAAGTTCTGTAGCCAGCGCAAGGAGTGCACATCTGAAATCTCCGGAGTCAGAAAGAATTTGGAAAGAGTGCACACCAGGAGGATTCACAGACTCAAAGGAAGACTCAGAGTTACTGAATACTCTAGAGGAGGAACTATGCAAAGGAAGCCACAGAGATAATAGAATCACTGAAGGTTATGTGGAATCTCTACCAAGAGGGCATTGAGCAAGTGCATAGAGTGCATAGGAGAACTCTATTTCGAGTTCAGAGAGAAGATAGAGTCATTGAAGATTTTGGAGAACTCTGCCAGGTGGGCATTGAGTTGATGCAAGTGTACACAGAAGGAACTCTTTCAAGTTACGAGAGAAGAGAAGTGTCAAGGAGAGACACTCACAGAGTTACTGAATACTCTGTTAAGCTCAGCAAGGAGGGATTGAGTAGAAGGTTGTCAGGAGGACACCCGATTTCCCTTTGAGGACACAAAAGGGTGAATCTCCTAGAGACTCGGGAAATAAAGCTCAGGATGGATAACACAGTTGTGTGCAGGGACCCTGGAAGGAGTTGGACAGGCCAAGAAAACCCTTTGGAGGGTTCAGGGTTTGGTAAGCTTAGGAAGGATAGTTCCTTAGCGCAACGAGTAACCATAGAGTGAGAAGAAGGTCGAGAAAGCCTTTGAGGTTTCATAGTCGATAAAGATCAGGAGGGACAATGCTTCTAGAATGAAGGCGAGTTCATCAAAGTCTGATCAATCTCACAGAGGAAATAGAGTCCGAGGCCTTTGAAACTTCAAAAGATCCCCCAAGGGGAAGGAGGAAGTTCTCAAGCTCAGGAAGGAGCCCAGCTGCCTTTAGATCTGGAAAGACGTGATCTGGATTGTCGAGTCTACGTCTCGATGCATGCAAGNGATCAGGAGGGACAATGCTTCTAGAATGAAGGCGAGTTCATCAAAGTCTGATCAATCTCACAGAGGAAACAGAGTCCGAGGTCTTTGAAACTTCAAAAGATCCCCCAAGGGGAAGGAGGAAGTTCTCAAGCTCAGGAAGGAGCCCAGCTGCCTTTAGATCTAGAAAGACGTGATCTGGATTGTCGAGTCTACGTCTCGATGCATGCAAGAAAGTGCACAAGGAAGAGAAATAGATCTGGGTCGTCTGATCTAGTGAAAATGACCGATAGTCATTAGATCCAAAGGAAGGCGCACAAGGTTTAACCTCTGAAAGGTCGTGCAGGAGAAGGAGCTGGAACAGACGGTGGGAACACTTTGTGGAGAAGTGTCGAAAATCCCGTGGACCGTCAGATCTCACAGATCTGTGAGGAGGTTAAGGCAGAGTATCTTTTAGCATTTTGGCATTTTGGGGTTTAGAGTGGCAAGATGTTTTGGGGTCGCTGAATCATAAACTCCCGGTTTGCGAAGTCCCGAAGTCTTGCACGCGAATTTCGCTATTTCAGAGTTCGGGTATTGGAGAAGGAAGGGATTTTGGAGACACTACATTGTGAATTCTCGGTGTGTGAAATAGCACCAGCCGTTGGATCTGGAGCATAGTGGCCTGAGATTCACTGGATTAAGGATACGTTCATAGGGTTGAGTCCCTGGGAGGTGCATAGAAGGTCAGATTGTGACCGTCAGATCTCGCATAAAGGATCGATAGCCATCGGATCTGGAAAGAGGAGAATGAGGTTTAACCCTCGTAGAAGCAAAGGACAGGGCTCGATAAAAAATCCCAAAAGCATCATGACCATCCATAGGAGGACATGTGGAAAGAGGCCCAGGTTTTAGGAAAAGGAACAAAAGATTTCGGTTCCAGGAGGACTGGGCCATTGATCTCTCAGAGGGAGAGATTTCAACATTTCAGGAACCAAGGGTTCAAAAGATAGAAAATAAGGGTAACACTTGTATCATAGTTTCCTGAATTGGGAAAGCCAGTAGTGCTTGGTTTTGGACCTTAATTTCAGCATTTTAGAATGCAGGTGTTTGAGAAGCCAGGAGTCGGGAGACGTGCAGTCCCGACTCGTGAAATTGTGAAACCCCAAATGTCTTCGAAGGAAGAGAACGAGGTGGGTCGTTAATCCCTTTTCAGAGTTTTGACAACCGGGAGTTGGAGGGACAAGGAGCCTGGGAGATCTCTCATGCAGGAGTCCCGAAAACCTTAAATGTGAAAGGTGTGTTGGTTCAGAACAGAGAAGAGCGCCGAAAAAGGAGCACGTGCATAGGTTTTCTCAAGGCCTATACTAGAGGAAAAAGGGACCTATGGATTTTTTCAAGGGGTTCCAACAGGAGCCCGAAGAGCTATTTCATCTCAGAAGAAGGACGATCCAAAGACCAGCAGGTAAGTGGACCCTGATGAGGTAGGGGGTCGACGTCAAGTGGTATCAGAGCCACTTTCTATCTGTAGACTGCTGGCAGAAGGAGGCAGAAGGAAAAGAAAAATATTGTGATACACTGTGTCAAGTGGTATCAGATCCACTTTCTATCTGTAGACTGCAGGTGGAAGGAGGCAGAAGGAAAAAAAAAATACTCTGATACAGTGGGTCAAGTGGTATGAGAGATGATATTTCCATCTATAGACATCAGGCAAAGGAGAAAACAGGTGAAGGAGGAGAAATTGTGGTAACACCAAGTGGAATCAAAACGAGAGATTCATCTGTATACAGTAGGTGAAAGAAGTAGGGTGTTAGTGATCTATGGTGATTGTTTGCAGGGGTGCAACAATCAATATATAGCCATGCAAGCTGTAGGAGGACATGGAGATGATCTCAAGTGTAGAGTGATCCATGCACTTGCCAGGAGGGCAGGTGAAATATGGAAATGGATACTAAAGGTCGTGACCATGGTGGAAGAGGAGACCACCAGCAGAAAACCAAAGAATAAATTGGTGAGGAACTCACTTAGAGAAGAGAGAGAATGGAGTAGCTTGCAATAATAATGTAGTATAATGCCAAAGCACGATGGGTGTATGAATGGACCATGAAAAAGAAGGTGGAGTGGCCAGTCAAGGAGTTGTTGGCCAAAAGACAATAAAGGTTGTTGAAAAGATGTTTGAGGTATGTGAAAACCTTGAGGGAAACAGAGGAGATGGTTCATGCATGTGAGCCAGAAGCTGGGAGAAATCTTAGAGATGAGGAAGAGAGATCAGTTTTAGATCTCATAAACTGCCAGGAGAGCAGAGATGAATTTCCAATTGCCAAGTGGGCAATGAAATGAGATCATTGGAGAATCTCATAGACTATCAGGAGGAGAACAATGGAAATTAATATTGCCAGGAGGGCAATGGTATGAGATTAGCTGAAGATCTTGAAAACTGCCAGGTGGGCAGGGCGGAAATCCCATATTGCTAGGTGGGTAGGGGAAAGGATATGAGACTGTCTGAGAGTCTCATGAACTCAGAGGAGAGTTCAAATCAGCAAGGAGTGCTGATAGGTGAGGATCAGAAGAGAATTATGATGATTGGGGGAATTCAGGTATTCCTACCAGATAGCCCAATTGAGGCTAGAGCATATGTTGTAGATGCAGCAACAATAGAAGAACAACTAGCAGAAACTGTCATGAAAGAAGAATTGGGGCAGACATCAGGGGATACCCTAGCAGAAGGAGAAGAATATGAGTATTCAGAATAATGGCTCAAAGATTTCAGCCAGGTAGCTGAAACAAAGACACCTGCAGCACTGAAGCTAACAATAGAAGAAGAGCATGAAGTTGAGATGCTCACTCTATGGGAGAAGGAGTTAGAAATGATGGAGGATTGGTTGAACAATCCAGAGCTAGTAGATGACTTCTGAGAGAAGACAATCATGCAGATGATAGTAGAGGAGAATTCCAAGGAATCACTCAAAAATTTGAGCCAGAGACCTGAACAAATGATGATGACTATAATGTCAAGGCATGCAACAGAAGATGAAGGAGAATTCCAGTCTGAGGAGCAGCTGGAGGAAGCTGGAGATGCACCAGCAGGAGAAATGGTAGAGGCAAAGATGTCATAAGAGGAAGATGAGAAGAGACTCTGTGATCAAATTGTAGAACTGAATTTTGCAGCAGAGTGGCAAGTTGAGGCCACAGAGGAAGAAGATGGCATGGGAGATCTAGTTGATCTACCCATTTGCAGGGAAGAAGTGCAGTCGAGAAGACTGCATAGAGAGAGCCATCCACTGGAGCAGTTGGATGAGGTAATTGAGGAGATCAAAAGATTGATGATTAGATCAGCAGAAGTAGTCAACAAAGGGAAGATGAGAAGAAGAGAACCTGCCATAGCAAGAGAGCAACAGATTTAGCAGTAGAAGCGAAGTAGTGGAGCAAATGGATAGCTACAGAGAATTGTTTGGGATCCAGGTGGATTTCAACAGTGGTGTTGGGAAGCTCATGAGTAGAATTTTTCACAGCAAAGGATTATGATGCAGGAGCATCACTCCAAGCAAGCTACATGCCAGCCAGCCAACACATCAAAGCGTGTGCTCAATGGAGAGGAGAGGCACAACCTTCTCACTTTCAAATTTCAATTTTGAAAATCATATTAAATGATTGTAAGGCTAGTAGAGCCAAAAATCCATGCATGTACACAGGATTTAGATAAAAGTTGCCTTAAATGGTTGTAAGGATAAGATCTAGATCCGATTTGGACTAGACAACCATTCAATGTAATTGAATGAAAATTAATGAGAGTCGGTGAGGATGGAGGGAAGCGCTCGAGGATCCCCTTTTTCTAAAAAGATCTTCTTCTTTTTTCAGTAAGAAGAGAGACAGAGAAGGATAGGAAGATAGAGATAGGAGAAGAGAGCCGAGACTCTGTTGCAGTCTAAGCTCGAACACATTGTAATCAGGCATTCTTGATTAATACAAACAGAGCAATTTTTTCTGCATGTTGTTGTTCATGTGTTTCTCAGTTCATGAATGAATGTCTTTATGTGTTGATGATATGTTGTAGATGTATGTTAGATTTTCATCTACAGGGATAGATAGAATTTTTCTATCTGATTGAGTTGTCATATCCATCTCGGTTCTTGAGGCTGTGCAAGGAGTGCACAACAGAACATTGGTAGTTATGTAGCCAGCACAAGGAGTGTGCATCTGAACTCTGCGGAGTCAGAAAGAATGTGCAAGAAGTGAACACCAAGAGGATTCACAGACTCAAAGGAAGCCTCAGAGTTACTGAATACTCTGGAGGAGCAACTATGCAAGGGAAGGCATAGAGATAACATAATCACTGAAGGTTCTGTGGAAGCTCTGCCAAGAGGGCATTGAGAAAGTGCATAGAGTGCACAGGAGAACTCTATTTCGAGTTTAGAGAGAAGATAGAGTCACTGAATATTCGAGAGAACTCTACCAGGTGGGCATTGAGTTAATGCAAGTTTTCACAAAAGGAACTCTTTCGAGTTCTGAGAGAAGAGAAGTGTCAAGGAGAGACACTCATAGAGTTGTTGAATACTCTGTTAAGCTCAACAAGGAGGGCTTGAGCAGAAGGTCTTCAGGAGGACACCAGATTTCCCTTTGACGACACAGAAGGGAGAGTCCCCTAGAGACTTAGGTAAATAAATCTTAGTACAGATAGCACAGTTGTGTGCAAGGACCCTGCAAGGAGTCGTAGAGGCCAAGAAAACCCTTTGGAGGGTTCAATGTTTGGGAAGCTCAGGAAGGATAGTGCCTTATCACATCGAGTAACCACAGAGTGAGAAGAAGGTTGAGAAACCCTTTGAGTTTTCACAGTCGACAAAGATCAGGAGGGACAATGCTTCTAGAATGAAAGCAATTTCATCAAAGTCTGATCAAGCTCGCAGAGGAAGCAAAGTCCGAGGCCTTTGAAACTTCAAAAGATCCCCCAAGGGGAAGGAGGAAGTTCTCAAGCTCAGGATGGATCCCAGCTGTCGTTAGATCAGCTGGAAAGATAAGATCTAGACTTTCAAGTCTATGTCCTGACGCACGTAGGAAAGTGCACAAGGAAGAGAAATAGATCTAAGCCATCAGATCTAGTGAAAACGACCGATAGTCATCGGATCCAGAGGAAGACGCATAGAGTTTAGCCTCTGGGAGGTCGTGCAGGAGAAGGAGTTGGAACGAACGGTGGGAACACTTCGTGGAGAAGTGCTGAAAATCTCGTGGACCGTTGGATCTCACAGATCTGTGAGGAGGTTAAGGCTGAGTGTCTTTTAACATTTCAGCATTTTGGGGTTTGGAGTGGCAAGATATTTCTGGGTCCCTGCATCACGAACTCCTAGTTCGCAAAGTCCCGAAGTCTTGCATGCGAATTTCGCTATTTTAGAGTTCGGGGATTGGAGCAGCAAGGGATTTTGGAGATGCTGCATCGCGAACTCCCGGTGTGCGAAATCGTACCAGCCATTGGATCTAGAGCATAGTTGCCCGAGAACCGCTGGATCAAGGATACGTGCACAGGGTTGAGTCCCTGGGAGGTTCACAGAAGGTTAGATCATGACCGTCAGATCTCGCGTAAAGGACCGATAGCCATCCGATCTGGAAAGAGTTGAATAGGGTTTAACCCCCGTAGAAGAAAAGGAGAGGGCTCAACAAAAAATTGCATCATGATCATCCATAGGAGGACATGTGGAAAGTGGTCCAGGTTTTAGGAAAAGGCCCAAAATATTTTGGTTCCAGGAGGACTGGGCTGTTGATCTCTCAGAGGGAGAGATTTTTTCATTTCGGGAACCAGGGGTTCGAAAGATAGAGAACAAGGGGAATACTTTTATCGCAGTTTCCTGAATCGCGAAAGCTAGTAGTGCTTGGTCGTGGACCATCGTTTTGGCATTTTGAAACACGAGTGTTCGAGAGGCCGGGTGTCGGGAGACGTACAGTCCCGACTCGTAAAATTGTGAAACCCTGAAAGTCTTTGGAGGGAAAGCACGAGTCGAGCCGCTAAGCCCTTTTGGACATTTTGCCGGCCGGGAGTTAGAGGGACAAGGAGCCTGGGAGAGCTCTCATGTAGGAGTCCTAAAAACCTGAAACATGAAAGGTGTGTTGGTTCAGAACAGAGAAGAGCACTGAAAAAGGAGCACATGCATAGGCTTTCTCAAGGCCTATGCCAGAGGAAAAATGGACCTATGGATTTGTTCAAGGGGTTCCAACAGGATCCTAAAGAGCTAGTTCAGCTTAGAAGAAGGACGATCCAGAGACCGGGAGGTCAATGGACCCTACTGAGGTAGGGGGTCTGCGTCACCCAACATAAACTATGCCGATGATTTTCTAAGGAAACATAGAGGCACCTCCCTATTATTTCAAGGAGGTTTTTCAAACACCACAAATCACCTATCCATCCAATTATCCTTAAATTGTTGGATGCATCAATCCATACAAATACATTTCTTTGTGATTGGTGGTTGTAGTCTAGTTCTAGGATCAAGAAATAGTGACATCAATTATTGTTTTGTAATGTTCAAGTCTCTTAGTTGGTTTTTATTTATGTTAATCCATTAATATTCAAACATTATATCAGTGTAATAATAAATATTGGTTAATTGCCTTGCGCACTTGCAATGAACTATACAATGGCATCCAAGGAAGTAACTAATGACAATCATATGTGCTCTCTAGTACTCTTTATGTTTTGGAAAATTGATCTAAGAGACCTGAACCCTTCATCAATTTATGTTTTTATGTTTGTTGGTTTTGGGTTGGGGTTTTCTGTGCCTTCTTATAGTTGTATGAAATTTTTGTTTTCTCCAAGTTCTTTGTTAATTATTGTGTTGCAATTTAATAATGGAATTTATATAAATTAGGTTGATTTCTAAAATTAACTTAGAAAATTACAAAAAACATGAAATTAAATAGTCTATGAAATTTTAAAAACACAAAATTAAATGTGAATGAATACCCAGAATCCCTTGGAGACGAAGTCAACATTCTTTCGACACTTCGTCAGCAAATTCTAGGGATTCAATTCGCTCTATAATCTCTCAAACGCGCCACGTGGTTGGTGGAATCTGGGAAAAAATGGGCCATGGGCCCTTTTAATCAGCCCCAGAAAGAAATGTTGCGCATTCCTAAGAATGTGTGTGTGTTTCTACCAAATAATTGATGTGACATATTGGGTGGAAGTTTGAGGTTTGTCAAGCCTGGCACATCAAGAACGCATGCGCGTTCGCATTCACGTTTTCACTTGAGTCTGTGCTCACCTAATTGCCACTTTTTTGTCCATCAACTTCATGCTCATTCCCATTAGCAATACAAAAAATAAGTAATCTAAACTTATTAAGAATTGATTGAAATGATCCTTTAATGACCTCCTTAAATTTAAATTTAGTAGGAATTATTTGGGATTAATAGAATCATACATATCTTTTTGAATCACTAAGAGATATTTGGACCTTAATACAATGATAGACCATATAATGGTCTATCATGATACAACTTAAGTGGTCTTAATGGGTACACCCTAAGTGGGCCTAATGGTTAAAAACATGTGTTTCCTCTTAGGAGGTGACAAGTTCAAATCCCTCTATAGACTCCCTTGTCCCACAAACAGTGGGTCTCATAATGATTCATAAACTTTACTAGTCAAATCCCTCCACAAAAGGGGTCCCTTGTCCCACAAACAAGGGGTCTCATAAACCAAATATTAATGTTGATGTTAATTCACAATGATATTAATAATTTTAGGTAACTAAAATCCTAAAACTTGATTGGGTGTAGCTATACATTAATATTAATGCACAATGATATTAATAATTTTAGGTAACTAAAACCTAAAACTTAATTGGGTGGAACTATACATAATCAAAATATTTTCCCGGATTCATTCGTATGTTCTAGGTATCAAAATCTTTGTGCATAATCGTTATCCATTTGAAATAATATTGGAATCATATAGTTTTAGACGGCTCTCGACCCCCCAAAAATTAGGGTTTATGTGGAACAAAATCCCTAAATAATTCGTTACAACATGAATGTAGTACTACATGTGTTTCGTGTTCTCTTACTTTATTTTCACCTGTTCTGCTCACTACCTTCCATTTTCCACTTCGAATTATCAAAACATAGTTCCATGGCAAAGCAAAGGAATTCAAACAAGCAACAACAGAATGAGATTTACATATACGAAGCACCTTGGAACAATACATACTCCATGAACTAGTATATATATTTCCTCACTCCATGAAAAATATATACACCACGAAGCACCTTGGAACAATATATACACCATGAAAATTATATATGCAGTGTGTTTCCTATTTTACCAATATCTTTTAATTTACATGCCCACAATGAAATTTGTAGCACCAAGATCCTTCATGTCAAATTTAGAGGACAATTGAGTTTTCACATCCTCGATAATCTCTTTTTTGTTTCCTATCAACAACATATCATCCACATACAAGAACAAATAAATAATATGATTTCCAAGTAATTTCAAACACACACAATGATCCTCTTTTCTTCTTATGAAGCCAAATACCAACATATAAGTATCAATTTTTTTATACCACATCCTTGGTTATTGCTTTAACCCATACACGAACATTTTCATCTTACATACCAAATCCTTATTTCTCTTCACAACAAATTATTTTGGTTGCTTCATGTAGATTTATTCTTCCAAATCCCCATGTAGGAATGTTGTCTTCACATCCATCTGTTCTCCTTCAAAAAAAAAAAAAACACAAAACATCAATGGATAAAGGAAATATAATAGAAGTTAACTTGGAAATAGGAGAAAAAATATCACCAAAGTCAATTCCCTCAACCTAGGAATAATCTTTTGATACTAATCAATATTCGTATTTATCCACTTTTCCTTATGCATTCAAATTCTTTTCAAACACCCATTTGTTTCCAATGAGATTTATTCGAGTCGGTAACTCCGCTAGATACCAAGCCTCATTCTTATATAAGCTTGCGATTTATTCAACCATGGCCTTTTTCCATAGCTTTCCATCCTTTGAATCCATTGCTTCCCTAATAGTTATAGGATTATCTTGAGTGATACACAAAGAAAAAATTAAATGTAAATTAGGTGGAGTATACATTTTCGGTTGTCTTCTTTCCCAAACTGATCTCCACAATACTTGAGTATGAGGATATTCTTCTTCTGATTCATGTCCTTATGTAGAGTTTGATTCATCCTCTTCAACTCAAACTCTATTTTATTTGGTTCTTACTTCCTTGATAGGACATTATTCTTAACAACATCTTTGATTTCTATAAATACCACATCTTGGATATACATAAAATTCTTATTTTCTGGGTTCCAAATCTTACAACCTTTCATACCAGCTTTATACCCAAAAAAGATACACTCTTTAACCTTTTATCTAGATTACTCTTGTTTTCCTTTGGAACGTGAACATAGACATCACAATCAAATACCCTGAGATGTGTGAGAGAGGGTTTCTTACCAGTCTATACCTCATGTGGAGTCTTGTCATCCAGTGATGATAGGGATGATTGATTGACCAGGTAACATGCAGTACCCACTACCACTACCCAGAATTCCTATCCTAACCCAACACCACTGAGCATGCACTTTGCTTTTTCCATCAACATGATTTTCATCTTTTCTGCAACTCCATTTTGTTGAGGTGTATATGGAGTATTATTCTAACTTTATATACCATACTTCTTACATAATTATTTGAATTCATTTTCACAGAACTCTCCACCATTATCCGTCCTCGACACCTTAATTATTTTCTATGTTTTGTTCTCCACAAGAGCCTTAAACTCTTTAAATGTTGATGGTGGAGCCTACTTATCTTTATGATCTATAGGTATTTTTTTAGTAATGCTTGGATACCATTTCATGATGAGGGGGTGTGGAGGGAGGATTTCCCCCCCATACATGTTGCTGAGGGGGTCCAAGAGGAGGCAACGACAAATTGTCTTGTAGAATAAATTGCCCTATAAAATATTGCAATTTCATGATCAAAATGAACTGTTCATCATTAGGTTGTAGATCCAACAGTAGAAATTATATTAGGGTTTTTTTCCCTATAATGAAACCCTATTTAATATATGA
>JASDQU010356309.1:0-11970 GCA_032191745.1 Picea mariana | reverse complement strand
GGCCTGCAATGCCTACCAAACTACCTTCAGACATCCCCAAGTTTGAAGGAAAGGCAGGAGATGACCCTACCAACCATTTCATGACTTTCCACTTATGGTGCTCTTCCAATAGCATTATGGATGATTCCATATGACTACGATTATTTCAACGCACACTCACTGGACCATCAGCCAAATGGTATGTAGACTAAAAATTGAGGTCCCGTGCGACTTTCGAGTCCTTGGCCAAAGCATTTTTGACCTTCTTCCAATTACCAATCCACCACGACAATGGTCTTGAACTACTCTCTAATTTCAAACAAACCTTAGCCACACATATCACTGATCACATTCACGAGTGGCGTAGATGACGTAGTTTGTGCAAAGATGAAACCACCAAACAACAGTGTCTTGACTGGTTTCTCAGATCACTTGTCTCTCTCCTCGGTAAAGATGTAGCTTCCACCTTCCCTCAATCAGAAGAAGAATCCATTAGTAAGGCTCAACAATACGACCTCATCTATTCACAATCAGGGTACTTATACATAGTACTTCATGATCTCCCAAAACCCATGCCATTCGATCAAGACAAACCTGGGATGTCTCACTCAGCAGAAGGATTGATTGGTAATACCATGCACCATAGTCCACAACCCCAGCCACCACCAATGTATGGCACACCTCAATATCCACCAGCATATGGGGGAACCTCTTATTACCCCCCACCCCCTTATCAACAACCATACCTTGTTGTTATTCCTCCACCCATCAGTGGGCCACTACCGGCACCCCCAATACACCCACCTATCCAAACAAGTTCTGGTACCCCCTCTACCTCAGCTTATACTCTAAGTACTAGCGAAAGTTTCACGCCTTCCTTTGTACCTTATGGATCACAACTCCCAAAGAATCTATACTTTCCATTCCCTAGTCCTCCACATACCATGGCTCCCCCACACCCTCATGCTAGGGTGAATTTTGTTCAACCCTCTCCCCTTCAGCAATATCGAAATTTCAAACAGCTGAATATAGAAAATCCAACCCATCAGTCGAATAATGCCAAAAAGAAAGAAAAAAATAGGAACAATGACAACACAGGCCAAGGCATGAATCACCCCCAACAAAACCAACCTACCGGGGGCAACCAGAATCAAGGGAATCAGAACCCCCAGGGGGGAAATAACAACATGCGCCAAGGGAGAAATAACAATACTATTAAAACTACCTTCCCTTGTGCCCCTTGCGGTGAGTTCAGTCATTATACTCATCATTGCCCCCAAATCACTGATTTTAAATGGCTAAAAGACTCAGGCAATATACCACATCCTCTAGCACTGCCTGCCCCTTAGCAGGCCCGACAACAGTATGTGCAACAACCCCCCCCATTCGTACTACAGAATCCCATTCTGCACTAGGGTGTGATAAATACCCAATAGGACACACATCCTACCCCACCACAATTGGGACAGTACCTCAATCCCAACAATCCCACAAATCGTACCATCCTCCTCACTAGTGAGGAAGAAATCCTTCTACAAACATGTAGTCATCAATACCGTGCACCCGCTGAGTCTCTTCACATTCCCCCAGAAACAATCCCTGCACCAATGGGATCCCCGTTGGTGATTCCTCGCCCTAACGCCGAAATACCTCTTCGCATTTCTCACATCCAATTGCGCAGGAATGTCCACAACCCCCAAGCTAGGGCGGTTCATAATTACAGTTTGGTCGATGACTTAGCACAATCCCAGGCTGCCATGTCAGTCTCAGAAGTCCTTCAAACTTGTCCCACTCAACGGAAATCATTACTTTCTGCCTTGGGGGCAGTCGACCCCGTGGATACTCAACTCATCACATTTGATCTCGACAGTGGAGAACCTTGCCTTCCCGCTCTAATCGCTTTTCAAATCCCAGTAAAAATTAGGAACATTACAGTTCATCGGTGCATCATCGATGAAGGTGCATTCACATGCATTATGTCCAAGTCTGTATGGAAGAAACTTGGTTCCCACGAACTCATCCCATCTGCCATTACCTTAAGAGCTTATGACGGACAACCATCGTCTCCTGAAGGGCTCTTCCAAAATGTCCATGTAGGACTCGGGGGCAAGACCATTCTCATTGAAATTGAAGTTATCGATGCCCCACTCGATTATAATATCCTGTTTGGTCGTAGCTACATGTACGATATGAAGGCAGTTCCCTCTTCTGTCTTTCTAACAATGATTTTTCCCCATAACGTGAATATCATTACCATTGACCAAGTCTCACATTACGAGCCTAACCCTTCTGCCAACATCGATAACATTCTCCCTCTCATCCACATGAGTCATGACGCATACCTACTCATCGAAATGGGTCCCAGAATTTTCAAAGACCCATCATTGTTAGGAACTTACCATGGTGCACCACTGCTCCTTCATCCTTCCAATCAAGTATGCATCGTATCATCCAATGGAACTGACATAAAGGATACCCTTCCTCCTAGGGAGGCTTCTATCATATCTGACGTCCCACTAGTCGCAGAGCTCCCCCCTCATGAGCCTCCTGCGAACTCGTCGACTCCACCAGTTCATGATTTCACCTCTTCCCAAGGCCATATCCCAGTTTGGGAGATACTTCCCCAAGCCATTACTCAAATCCCCTTCTTCTACCCTCCACCTAGCGTACAATCTTTCCAAGTAGCCACCACACTTACCCTACCTAATATGGTGTTAGCAATTCTAGTTTGGTATTTACATCCACCAGAGATGGTCCCCCAACCATCCCTTCCCCCCCAAATGGAAGGAATCCCAATGACAATTCCCATACTCACTCCCACCATACCCTCTACACCCCCACTCACTAACCTCCCTACCATAGCTACGGGCAGGCGAAAGAAGAAGGAGCCCACGGCTCCACTTACCCCACACGTCCAACCTCCTTACGTGCTATGTGAGAAAGATGGACACCAAACCAACAAATTCCCATATCTACCTGAGTTACAGAACCTGATTCCACTCAATCAAACACCATCAACGCTCACCACTGTAGCAAGTACTGTCGCTACCGCCCCTCCCTCAAGTAGCAAAGGGCTGTGAACCAAATTCGCTTGCACTATATGTTCAGAATATGGCCATTATACACACCATTGCCCAGCACTACCTCACTTCCGGCAGACATTAGTTGTAGTACGCCAAAGCTTCCAAAACGAACTCAATCCAGCTACATCATCCCTACGAAAAATCACTGACATCCATTATGTCACAACTTCAGTCAATGGACATATGAGATGCCCTTGCTCTCTATGTGAATCCTTAGATCATTTTACATATCAATGTCCTATGATCATTGAATACAGGCAATGCCAAATGACCCTGATTCAAACCCCTATGCCCCCTACAAAATCGATGGTTGACCTTACCTCACCACTTGGGATTCTTCATATCATTTCTTCTGAACAAGAGGCACTCCCTATTCCTCCATGGTTCTTGGCTGACTTATCCGAGGATTCACCCCCAAATCCCCCCAATTCTCCCGTTCATTTCCCTATGGAAACTTTACATCCAACTACCACTGGTACTCCTCAATACTTCGATATTTGGTTTATGTCGAGCGAATCATCGCACTCTCATTGCGTCATTCCCCGCTTCTTCTTCACCCGAAGACAACCACACGGCGACAGTCACCAATATCACTATTTTAGATCCCTTGAATTCCCACCAATTCCACTATGACGAGGACATACTCAAATATTTAAACACCTCGAACTACCCATGGGATGCGCTACACCACAGAGCACTCTTCTTTTCACAGGAAGCCTCCACGCCTCCTAACCAACACCCCATAAACGCGGTCGAAACCAAGGATTTTATCCCATCAGGGCATATCGACTGGTTCAACAACCCCATTCCTGCCCCTGATGCTTTTGAAGAAGGCAACATGGCCAACATTTCCCCGACCATCAAAATTGATATTTCCATCAAAAATGGAGTCATCAAGGAAATCACCATTGGCCCCGCTTTCACTCCTCAAGAAATCACCTCCTATAAAGCCCTCTTCCAAGAATATCGGGATATTTTTTCCTGGTCATACATAGAGATGCCAAGCCTTGATCCCTCTATTGTCGAACATCGCATCGACACCTGGCTTGACATTACACCAGTCTGTTAAAAACAACGACCTCTACACCCATCCAAAGCAGCATCCATTAAAGTTGAGATTGACAAATTACACGCGGTTGGGTTCATCTACCCCATCACCTATAACTCATGGGTTTCCAACCCCGTACCCGTTAACAAAAAACAAGGCACTATCCGTGTCTGTACGAACTTTCGCAATATCAATCACGCATGTCCCAAAGACAACTTTCCAACGCCTTTCATCGATCAAATTATCGACGACTGTGCAGGCCATGAGGCTCTATCCTTCATGGACGGCTTCTCTGGTTATAATCAAATCCAAATCCACCCAGTCGATCACTACAATACCGCATTCACCACCCCTTGGGGTACTTTTGCATATTGTGTCATGCCTTTTGGCCTAAATAATGCTAGCGCAAATTTCCAATGGGAAATAACATACATTTTTCACGGTCTGGCTCATATTATCCTCTCATACTTGGACGATCTCACAAATCGATCCAAAAAACGCACCCAACATCTTAATGATTTACGAATCATTTTCCAATGGTGTCGTCGGTACAACATCCGCTTGAACCCCCTCAAGTGTGTGTTCTGCGTCACTGCGGGGCGCCTCCTCGGATTCATCATTTCCCAAACTGGTATTACCATGGACCCCCTTAAAGTCCAAGCCATCACAGAAATTCCACCCCCCCTAGAATTTATGCCAACTCCAAAGCCTACAGGGAAAAGCTAACTTTCTACAACGATTTGTCCCAGACTACGCCACTCGAGCACACGGTTTCCTTCGCTTACTATGCCACGACATCCCATTTCACTAGGATGAACATGCCCAAAAAGCATTTGACGATCTTAAAACGGCATTGTCTAACGCCCCTTTAATTAGCTCACCTGACTATAATTGCAACTATATCCTCTACATATCAGCATCAGTTGTCTCAGTAGTAGAAGTTCTCATTCAAATCGGCGATCACAATCATGAGCATGTCATTTACTACGTTAGTAAAAACCTCTCAGGGCCACCCTTGAAGTATAAACACGAAGAGAAACTAGCCCTTATAGTCACCCTCGCAGTCCAGAAACTACGTCATTACATTCTGCTTCGCATGACTAAGTTCGTAGCAGATTCCAACCCTATGCAATACTTCCTCAACCCTCGGCAAATTAATGGCAAATTTGCCCTATGGATCGTTATCCTTCAGGAAGACGATCTTGAATTTTC
The DNA here is from genome assembly GCA_032191745.1 of Picea mariana. Classification (NCBI taxonomy): domain Eukaryota; kingdom Viridiplantae; phylum Streptophyta; class Pinopsida; order Pinales; family Pinaceae; genus Picea; species Picea mariana. The sequence continues at coordinate 6,648 of JASDQU010356309.1, read as the reverse complement.
AACACCTAAGACCAAGAAATGTCTCATCCTCGTCGAACTTGTCACGACCTTCCCCTCTAATACTACCAGTGCCCCCATCAATACCGACTTCCCCGACGAACATCTCTTTTATATTACTTGAGATGATTTGTGGTACGGTGACCTCCTTCTCTACCTCCGAACCCAAAATTTCGGTAACCACCTCTCACGATATGATCATCATTGTATTCACCACCAGGCACCCTGCTATCTCCTCATCAAAGATATCTTATATCGGTGAGGGGTCGACACCATACTCCGTTGCTTGACTATTGACGAGGCCGATATAGTCTTGAACGACTGCCATAGAGGCGCATGCGGGGGCCATCTTTTAGGAATGTCCACTGCTCACAAAATCATCCGAGGAGGTTATTTTTGGCCTACATTGTTTCATGATTGCATTCATGCCATGAAGCGATGTGAGAAATGTCAGCTTTACGCCAACAAAGCACGAGCAACACTTGCTCTTCTCCACCCAATCATTATTGCAGGCCCCTTTTGTAAATGGGGCATCGACTTCATGACGTGTAATCCCCCATCCAGCAATGGACACAAATACATTGTTGTCGAAGTCGATTAATTCACAAAATGGGTTGAAGCCATGCCCACCTTCAACAACACCACTGACACTGCAGCGCGTTTTTTGTTTAATCATGTAATATCCCACTTTGGAGTACCACTCCAACTAGTTTCCGATCACAGGAAACATTTCGAGAATGAGATTTTTGTCGAACTCTCATCTCGGTTGGGTTTCTCCCATGCGTTTGCCTCACCATATTACCCTCAGTCTAACGGACAGGTCGAAGCAGTTAACAAGGTCCTCAAGACCATGTTGCAGCGCACGGTTAACAAACATAAGACCAATTGGCATCATATGTTATTTTCCACGCTATGGGCTTACCGTACGGTCGTGAAAAGAACCACTGGTTTCACACCATTTCATCTAGTCCATGGGGTTGAGGCCACTCTTCCCATCGAGTGCGAAATTCCCACCTTACGCACCGCAATTGAGCTATTACTTGACACTGCTCCAATGGAGCAGCGATTTCTAAACTTAGAGTCCCTAGAAGAATATCGTCGATCTTCATTACAGAACAATGAGGCAGCCAAAAAATGGTCAAAGGCCACCCTTGATCGCCATGTCAACCTTAGCTCATTTCACGAAGGCGACCTCGTCCTTGCTTATGATATCACTCATGATACCCTCAGTCATGGAAAATTCAAGTCACTATGGCATGGCCCCTACATTATCCAACATTGCCTCACCAAAGGTGCATACATCCTGGCCTCCCCCGAAGGCCTCTCTCTCAAAGAACCCGTCAACGGATTATACTTAAAGAAATTTTACGACTAAGAGTAGCCATTCTACATTAGGTTATTTCTTTTATAATGTTTTTAATCTTTTTTCCATCCTTCGCGTCTAAACTACCATTTGTGTTGTTGACAGATGCTTCCTCCACCGGCCTACCACATCGGTTACGCCGACGGCGCTAGCTGGTGGACATAAAATCTTGCTCCGGCATCTTGGGCCCTCTATACCCCCTCACATGACCTACTCCACTCTAGAGGCATATGTTTGGGTTTAGCAACCAACAACCAAGCCAAATACATTGTCATCATTGGCCTCCTCGCCGACGCCCATCATCATCGCATTCATCACCTTAACGTCTTTCTTGACTCTCAACTAGTTGTCCTCCATCTCAACAATGTGTACCATGTCCGCGATCCGTGCCTATTTCGCAAATACCTACAAGTTAGACTTTTATCTCGACATTTTGATTTCATTAAATTTACACATATTCCAAGACAATTGAATCAAATTACAGATAACTTAGCTAACATTGTGTTAGATTGGCATATATCACATCAAGATACCTCTACACACACATAAACCATCACGAACCTGTCACGACATATATAGATTAGACATCATCAACACATGTAAACATGACATAGACCCCAAAATGTATACTCATATATATATAAATTGATCAACAGTGTCATCAAAATGTTTACATACATACATCACATACAAAATCCGCAGGCCAGTGAAGCACCTCGGTATAAAACTGGTCTCACTATACCAAAATGGGCTCACCAGCCTATATACAAAGTACAACCATACATAGAACGACACTCAAGGTGCCTCTAGTGCACCACCTCCTACCCCTCCCTAAGGCAGTGGTGCACCACCCACTACTGGTCCCTCCGGACCGGAAGGTAGTCGTCTGGTCATCGCAGCACCTGCTACTGCTGCTCACCGCACCACGGCCCGCCACATCAGCAGAACTCCCACACACTGCTCCAGGATTCCTTCATCCTGGATGTGTGACCACATGCCCTCGGCACACCCTATAGCACCGCCAATAGGTGGCAGTGAATATCCTCAAAATCTTCCCCGGCCTCCACTGGAGGAGCATGCGATGGCCCGGCACCAGGGTCATCAAAACAACATCTCTTGACTGCTCTCTCATCACCAGCTGGTCTCTCCTCAGCATCCTCGTACCGACGTCTCTCTCCTACCCGCGGCCTTCCCCGCGGCGGTCTCCCTGGCTCCTGGTGAGATGACGCTCTCATCAGGTCAACCTCACGCCTGCGAGGTCCCACATCTTCACATACAAACAACCAAAAGATATTATCAGTATCTATACAAAATACATATGTCATGCTATCTCAAAAATCAACATATCAAAATCAAAAACATACCTCGGTGATCAAACACCTCCCCTAGAGGTAACACCATGTCCGAATCACCCTGGAAGTCAACACCACAGCATGGATACTGCAATATGACCTGTGGCATCTATCGCCACACGTGTGTCACCTCAGCCGTGAAAAAATGGTCGCCCTCGCCACCACCGTGGTGAACCAAAATCATCGACCACCGCCTCAGTCATGGCTCTCACACACAAGAAGCACCCAATAAAATTCTAGGGCACAACATCGGCACCCTCTCCAAAAACCAATCCACCACGATGGACCCAAAGGCAAAATCCCCCGAGTCTATAGACCGACATCTATCTAGCTGCCCTACCATCCTGGCATGTAGCATCAACCCCCAGGCAAAATGCTCGTCGGCCACTGCCCTCCCCATAACCCTCAACTGACCACCACTAATCCGCTGAGTCGTGAGGGACCCATATACCCTCACAATCATCGCTACTACACAACGATGAGCTAAAGAATCCATCGCCCCGATACTCACGATGGAGCCCGACATGTAGTTCTCCCTCAAACAGTACCTCCAACCCAAGGTCGCTAACGACACGTCCACCGGTAGGGGCATTCCCCGAAAAGGAAGCCCATTCAGAAAGTATATGTCCTCCACCTCAGTGAAGGCAATCTGCTCTTCCCGCACCATAAAGCAATGCAGGTCCAGACTCCACACCCGGATCAAAAACTGCAGGAGATACTCCTGCGCCCATATCAACGGGCACTCGAAGAACTTTAGCAGCCCACAGGCTGCCAAAGTGGCATGAACCCCTGCCTCCTCAATAGCCACGGCATCCCTCAGCTGTGACCAGTCCCGCTCTCACCAATGGACAGACATCATGTCAATGATCGCCTGCAACCACATAATATAGTCCTAGGTCAGCCATATTGACCATAAAAAACATTAAAAAAGATAAGTTTTGCACCCATCAATCTTTCCCCCAAGGCACGACTGTTTACACCATAGGCACGCACATATGTGTGCATGTTCACCCCACAGGCACGCATGCAGGCACACCTATCCATCCCACAAGCATGCATGCGTGCACGCCTACCCACCCTACAGAGGCGCTTCCATGCACCCTTGTCAATAACACAGGCACACATCATTGCGCGCCTGTCCACTACACAGTCGCGCACCCATGCACAGTTGTACAGCAAACAGGCGCACATATCATGCACACCTTTGTCCCCCCTAAGGGTGCACCCATGCGTGGCTATCTGAATAATAGGTGTGCAACCCTGTGCGTATATTTTCAGATCGCCCGCGCACTGGGGGGACCATACCCATAAAACCCCCTGTACGGCCCTTCATACAGGCCCTACCCATAAATTGAAAACCTAATTCTATGCAGGATGATAAGACTACTAACCTAAAGCTCATTGGTCCTGAATCGACTGCCTTGTTCTCCCTGAATCTCCAAATATCCTCTGAATACCTCTCGTCCAGTCACTTTGGCAGCAAGTACAAATGAGGTGGCAATGTGGGCCCTACAACTATATATAGGCCTTTCTGCCAAACTTCCAAACACCATTCCGGGAGCTCCGGGTGTCCATTTTTCGATCTATCTTCAGCCATGGGATCAGCATCCCATCATTTACATCAAGAGAGTCCCTGGGACATTTTTTATCCTTAGCCCCTGGGGTGCCATTTTTTCATACCCTGTCTAGGTACGCATGCTCATGTTCAAAATTATCAAATAAATGCTTGTATGTTCGATTCTCTTCAGATATTGTTCACGTCGGGTATTTGGTTTTCATGTGTGCAGGTACTTGATCATCATACATCAACACAACCCCTTCAGCTATATAATCAGCACTGGCATGTAATCATTCCCTCTGAATCTCAATTGCATCTCTAGCCATACCCTCTGACATTTGCCTCTAGGATCCCCATCTCCAGCTTTGCAGTACCGACACCTCCATTGCATCTTCGGTACTATCACCCGGTATCATTCTCCCCCACATGAGTTGTCCCATTCATAGCACCCTTTCGCACTTTGACACTCATGTTGTTTTTCAACCCTTTAGGGATGGGAGTCCCGATATTCTTACATCATGTCGTGAATCAGCCACATACTCCTTCTCCTCATTTTGCTAGCTTTCCCAATGGAGTCCCAGATTATCTCTTCAAGGTTGTATTTTGACTGCACCTCCGCAGTATCATGAACCCTCCATTTCATCCACAATCAATTTCCCCCTCTGCAAATTTCCCTCCATTTCATCTACCTCATATAGAAACCCACCCATGGGGCCCCCACCTTCCACCAATTCTCCAAGCTAATTGCGCCCTAACCAACCCAACTATCTTACATTGGGGCACCCATTTCTGTATTTTTACACTCATCCCAAATTATTCTTTATTTGTTTGGTAAATTGTAAAAAGCCTTTGTTTCCAGCATTTACATATCTTTTTGTCATCACCTTTGGCGACCTTCTTCCCTTTTTGGAAAACTCAACCCTTTGTCTCCCTTGGTTGGGGCACTCCTTATGATATACCCCTGTTGACATCATCCATATACTCCGAGTATCCCATAGGCCACTTACCTCTGCCCTCTGAGTTTGTTCACTTTGTCCCGCCTCTGGCACAACTTATCCCACGTCTTGTTGTCCCCCTGACACTCGACCTAGTTGAACGGTTGCGGCCACTTATAATTCGCATATACCCCCAACAAAGGGCATTCTTGAGTCTTCATACATCTTGACTTTGTCCATGTACCTCCTCCAGTTCCTAACCTCACCTAGTAGATTTCATGAATCCCTTTTCTTCTGGGAGTCGCGTCCCCCTTTTGTCGACATTAGCACAGTTTTCCAGAAGGGCGACAGTATCTTGACTCTCATTACCTTTCCAATGAGAGGTCTTGGATGGCACGGGGAGAACCACAATTACTCCCTACTGTCGTTGCCCCCATAACATTCGACTTCAAAACTTTCTCATGTTACGGTGGGTCTTACTTTGCGACTATTGCAGTTATTTCTTATATTTGTCGAAGACCTCTGAACTTGGCTAGGCTATCAATGCCTACAAAAATCCGTGATATTTCTTATAGATGTCACTACCTACTGTTTAGAGTATGTTTCTCTGTAGAATTGTCTTCTGCCTTTATCACGACCGCCCCCGAGGGTGATGCAGTTGTCTACATCAACACACCATTCCTTTTTGAGTTACATGACATGAGCATGGGGCGTGCCCGCCTCGTTTGTACATAGTTTATTTTTACACACCTTATCGAAGGTTGGGTTCTATAGGTTCCCTTCTCCCTCCAACAGGTAACTCTTGACACTCTCACTATCGCTCTCTCTTACAATGGCACTCTCAGTAGAAGAAACATTGATGAATTTCGGCTATACGTATGCTCCTAACCTCATCCATCAGGGGGCATCTGTTATCACTAAAATTTCGTCCGCAAATGGTTACAAGAATCCAGCATCGTCAAATAGTTATGAGGTCACCCATGGACCAAAATTATCACAAAATCATTTCCAAAAGGTCCAAAACTATACAACCAGTGATAAAATTAAAGTGCACTATGACTACACAGGGCGCGCGTGCACATGCACAAAACAAAAACATAGGAAAAGTGCACATGCACCCGATGCGCGACTGTGGTCGCTAAAATTCACGCACATCTGAGAACGACACATTTATGATATTGGTCGGCCTCCCACCCACTTCTGGTTCAGCTTCCAAGTTGATTTGACACCTGTTGGAGCCGCCCCTGTTCTTTTTCTTTTTCGCTTCACACTAATTTGAAAAAATCCGATATTTGTGATCTAGAGTTGTTTTTTCCTTTTCTTCCCTTCCAAAAATCATAAAACTCTGAGAAAATATTTTTGTTGCCAGATTAGTAATACTTTATTACTTACGAAGGACCCGTTTTTCGCAAGAATGTCTATCCTTAGGGTTCTTTAAAGTTT
>JASDQU010356302.1:0-11970 GCA_032191745.1 Picea mariana | reverse complement strand
CGAGGGGGAAACCTCCTTTTACCCCACTTAAATGTTCAAGTACAAGATGATTCAAAATGAAAATGTCTCCTTGGTATATATAGGAGACTAGGAGGTATAATTACAAATAATGGCCTAAAGCCGACATAATTAAAATAACATTACTAATCTAAATTACAACTAATGGCCTAAATCCAACATACACAAAATAGCATTACTAATCTAATATGCCCCAATTAAGGGGTAATGAGCCAATATTAGGGCTTAACAGATCCATAGATTATATCCTTATGAGAAAAAAATAAAAGAAAAACTTGCAAAAGTACAAAGATAAACTTCCAATTTTCTGAAAATCAATCAAATGAAATATTTAAACTTATAAATCACTCAAAAATTGGTATCAAAATTTTGTCCCTAGAAATTTGAGGCAAAACTGGGTGAAAAAAGAAAAAACAACTTTCTCCAACAATTCCTACGGGAGTCATCGCAGGTGACTATGGAGCACGGTGCGACAATCTAGGATCATTACAGGTTGTCTATCGGGTACAGTGTCACGTCATTGCCTTGGTCTACACCAGCACAGTGTTACATCATAGGATCATCACAGTCTATCTATATAGCATATTGCGATGATCTCTATAACTAAAGAAAAAATGGAGGAAAGACAAAAATCTAACTGAACTTCCAGACCCATGGAGTCTAAATGGATCTCCCACTTACTCAAAGAATGAATTTAACTAAAGGAAGACAAGATAAAAACAAGTCATATCCCCAGTGGAGTCGCTAATTTTGTTACTGGAAAAATCAGTAAGTGTGGACACAAACAGATCTCCCTAGTTCCACTCGAAACTAGAACAAAACAAAACAGAATATAAGAGTTTCCCTAGGCTCTAATTATTGAGTTTACTAGCTAACAAGAGATAGACAACATACCTTTTAAATGTCATTTCCTCTTTCCATTTCCATCCTCGCTCCGTTCCAATGCTCATGCAATATTGAACCTGCAAAGAAACACAAGCCAACAAAGTGAAAGAAATAAAGTATACTCAACAAGAACCTATGTATGTGATCAAGGAATCATACAATAAAACAAGAATGATTTTATGGGAAAAAAACATATTGTTGTATCATATTAAATAAAAAGTGGATAATACAACCAAAACCTTAATGTTGCAAGGTCCCCTTTCAATGGCATTTTTCTCTAACACACACACCTTTGCTCCAAATCCTTTGAATGAATAAGATCCACCATGTAGCTTGAAGAACTAAAGAAAATCCCTCGGGAATAATCTAAAGTAGAACTCTCCATACAAATCTTAGCCTATTCAACCTTATCCTTTTCCATGAGAGATCCCTCCTTATATAGTGTGAAAGAGGGATGGATGAGGAGATTAGGATGATCCCACCAAATCAAAAAAGTGAGTAAGATCCAAACCATTCAAATGCCACCTTATCTTCTAGAAGATTCCCTTCTAGAACATTCATGAAGTTTAACTTTTCCTTATCTTTTAGCATCGTCGCACCCTATACATATGGCAGCCTATGGAGACGTCGTAGTCCAACTCTAGAGCAGGGCATGACGATTAGGCATCATCGCACCCCATGCATTTTGTAGGGTGCGATGACCTTCCTTGATATGTTTTTTTAGAAAGGAAATCAAATCACTTTTCTCATGGAGAAAGACTATTTTATCTTTTTAGGGAACATGAACACATGTTGTCAATGGGTCACTGGGGTGACCAAAATAATGTGTTACAACTCATGATCCCTATTTCTCTCCATGAGGTGCGCCCCTCTTACCTTTTTGGCCACAACTTCTCCATACCAAACTCGTTTTTACCCATTCGACCTCCATTCTCCTTTAGATAACCTCCATATTTGGCCATATTGCTTAGGAAAGGTGAACTCATCTAGTTTTAGCAAGTTTTCATGTAGTGACACATGGAAGATGGACAGATTGACGCATGGGCATTGGATATTGGACAACTTTTGGCCCAGTTTGGAAACATCATGGAGAATTCTTCATGCAGTTAGCTATATATGCAACATGCTTCCACACTTTACAGCTTGATCACTCTATTCTATCTCTCATTCTAGCTCCAGATTCTCAGATTCTTGGAGATCATTCTAACAGTTCATGGTTTTTCTCTATGATGGATCCATTCCTGTGATTCGTCATGAATAAAGAGTCTTATGTGTTTATTTTGGCCTATATTCTTGTTGTTTCATTGGGTTTCTAACAAATTGTAGGTTTCTTGAATCTCATCCTTCAGTATTGGGGGTCGATTTGGCACCATTGGAGTGTTCTTTTCTTGTTGATTTCTTTCTTTTTACATTCTATTGGTTCGTTCTGCTTAATTTTTTCCACTAAAATTTATTTAAAATCAAATTTTATGTAATTTTTGGGTGAGGTCATCAAACCCTCATTTCAAAACTATTTTTTTCTTGTTAATTTGTGTTTTTGCAGGTCAGATTTCATCCATCAAGCAACATGCCCTAGGATATCCTCCCCATGGTTGGCATGCACCATCCCAAAATGATATGGGTGTTATCATTCGTGACCTTAGGATCCACCCCTAAAGTAAACCTAGTTTGATTCCCTCAACGTACAGTCAACCTAAAATCCTAGGGTGTCAAATTTATCCTTAACAAATTGGCGTCGTTGTCGGGGAAGAAGTTCTAATCCATGGTAGATGACATTTTGGTGAGTTTTAGTTCAAATGGAAACTCCACAAAGATTTAAAGTGACTCCACTGAGGACCTTATGTAGATCAGTTCGTTTAAACCCAACCCCACATATCCTTGTTGCAGATCCACATCTTTCCTCATATTCATAATCTACACAAGCCCTACTTCCTCCTACCCTTGTTGCACAAACAAATCCTTTACTTTTACTAGTATTCCCAATGGTAGGAGAAACCAACCTAGGATTTCCTTCACACTCAACCTGTATGCGCCCTTGAACTTAGCCAATGTTGCAAATCCTTTGAATTCTTTGCCTGCTAGAAATTATGGCAAATACGTGCCTACATTTGTTGGGAATAACGCCATCACTACAGAATCACACATCAAAGACTTCTTGGAGTATCTGGAAAACATTGGTGCGAATGAGGAATATGTGGTCATGAGTATTTTTGCACAGTCATTAACTTTGGATGCGAGATATTGGTACAAAGCGCTTGCAATGAACATTATTGATGGTTGGAATAATTTTCATGAAAGATTCATGGACAAATGGTCTCACAAACAGGACAATGCTTTTCTCCTTAAATATTTTTCCTTTATTAATAAAGATGAAAACAATGGCAGAAGCAAACCAACCTAGGATTTTCTTCACACTCAACCTATATGTGCCCTTGAACTTGGCCAACGTTGCAAATCCTTTGAATGCTTTGCCTACTGGAAATTATGCCAAATACATGCCTAAGTTTTTTGGGAATAATGCCATCACTGCATAATCACGCATCAAAGATTTCTTGTAGTACCTGGAAAACATTAGTGCGACCGAGGAAGATGTGGTCATGAGGATTTTTGTGCAGACACTAACTTTGGATGCGAGATATTGGTACAAAGTGCTTGCAATGAAAATTATTTATGGTTGGAATACTTTTCATGAAATATTCATGGACAAATGGTCTCACAAACAGGACAATTTTTTTCTCCTTAAAATATTTTTCCTTTATTAAGAAAAAAACGAATCCATGGAAGAATTTAATTCATGTTTTATGAAATCTTATTATAAGATTCCACATACTGTTAGACCTAATCCTGTTAGTGATTTAATATTTTATATTCAATAGTTTGATGGATTATTTGGTGTTTTTTTAAAACAAAAAGAACCACATGATCTGGAAAGCGCTTTGAAAGAATCCCTCAAGATGGACAAGCATTTATTCATTGCAAATTAGGCCAAGGTTTCATTGCAAGAGATACTAGACTCACAAGGCCAAAAAGTATATCAAATCCCTTCTCCATATCTTGCGTAATCTCTTTTAGAACTTAAGAAAGAACCCAAGAAAGAAGAGGATTACTTATCTAGTAATCCCCAAGTCTTGAGCCTACTACAAGACCTTGTCCAGAAGCTTAATATCCAAGATAAACCCTCCCATCCATCTACGTCATCCCAAATAAATTTCAATCAACAAAGGAGAAACTTTCAGGCCCATAGGAATTTTGAAAAGAATAAAAAACTAAATCTAGCTCCAGGAGCAAACTTTGTAGGGAAAAACTCACTTTTCTCAAGCCCTTACTATAGATCTTGTGACATGCCTCATCCTGAGGATACCTTCCAGATGTTTTCCCAATATTTGCATGTTTTCCTAGGATCAAATATTCATGAGGACTACATGGTCAACATGACGTGAGAACTCCATGAGGAGTTGGAAGACTCTCGAGAGTAGCCTTATGCATCCTCATCAAAAATCCAATCTCATAACATAGGTGTTTTTCAAATTGACTCTTCCCTTCACCAATAAGCCAGGTCCACTTTAGATTCACCTACTTCATGACCTGCTAGGAGAGAGGAAATCCAAAAGGATAAGGAGGTTCACATGACCAGGTTAGAATAGCTCAAAAGAAAGTATGTTAGAAGGAACAAAGCCAAATATCCCCACACTTCTAAGGAGCCATCGTCATCAAACCAACAAGGAAATCAAGCCACAAATTCTCTTTTACCAACTCCACAAGGTCTCAAACGAAATTTCCCATCTTTCTTTGAACAAAACAGAAGTGGAAATCCAACAATGAATGTTTCCAGCAGTGGTACAACCACAAATCATCAAGCTGTCCAAGGTAAATATGCTACAAATCAGCAAGTTATTGAAGGTAAATCTATTACAAATTAACAAGCTATTCAAGGTAAATCTTCTCCAAATCAGCAAACAATTCAAGGTAATGTTGTGCCCCTAATGCTAATTTTTCATGTTTTTCTATTGAGTTTGAATTAGCTAGGGTAAATATCCCTATTCCCCTCAAAGAGTTGGCAAAAAACCCTTCTTATAAGCAATCCATTTTGAAATTTATGGGATGTACTGTAGATGAAACTGATCTAAATGATGAGATTCCTGAAATTTTCTTAGGGACAAGCAGGTGAGAGAAAAACCACATTCTTTTTTTCATGTCTTTACAAATTAATGGTTTAATTTTAAGGAATTGCACGCTTGATTCAGGTGCTTCAACTAACATTATGACATTAGAAGTAATGAATCAGTTAGGCTTGCAGATTCCTAGGCCCTATAGAGATGTTAAAGAAATGGATGCTAGATAAGTTGAATGCCTTGGTATTATCAAAGAATTAAAATTTTTCTTTTTTGCATGTCCACAGAGGTGCATGGTTATGGATGTGGTGATTATTGACTTCCCTACTTAGTGTGGAATTCTTTTTTCTTGAAAATGGTGCACGGATATGGGGGGAACCCTGCAAATGGATTTGACTTATCTTGACATTTCAGTGAAGAACAACATAAAAATCCATGGCTTCAGAGAATAGAATATGCTCCACAACGTGAAGGACCCAAAGGTAGGAGACAATGACCTTATGTATTCTGACATCAAGGAACCCAAGGCCGAGGAGGGGGATCTAGGAAAATACATGCTTACGGATGATGTAGATCCCCCTATTCATGTTGTTCTAGAATATGATCCCAATCAGGTATGGCTTATGCAATTTGATGGTTCTAGTTCTTACATTGCAACTAGCGTAGGTATACTTTTCACCACACCTAGCAGTATGATTTATCCATTCTCTTATATCTTAGAGTTTCCATGCACTAACAATATGGCCCAGCATGAGGCCTTGTTGCTAGGTTTGAAGAAAGCGAGGAAAATGGGGGTGAAATCCCTTAGAGTAGAGGGAGATTCTGAGTTGATTGTGAAACAGGAATGCAAAGAATGTGAAGCAAGACATCCACGCATGAGAAGGTACAAGAATGTGGTATGGGATGAAATTGAATTATTTGATGCATTTAATATTTCTCATATTGGTAGAGAGATAAATAGGGAGGTTTATGCTCTTGCTAGATTGGCCACTTTGTTTGATCCCACTCTTGCCAATCCATATATATGACATTTAGTTGAGTTATATTTTTTCCTGCATGTTCCTGATAACATTACTACTATGCAAGTTTTTGATGATGAAGAGAAAATTTTAAATTTTATGCATGGTGAGAAATAATTTTCTGATTGTTTGATTGATGAAGTGCGGGATGGGAAGGAAATTCCTGTGATTCAGTTGAGAGCTAATCATATACCCCCTAGTTTAGTTCCTCTTGAAAATATGTTTGATAGATCAGATAGGTTTTTGAATAAGATGAAGAAAAGTGATACAACTAATGTTTCCTCGTAGGTTGATGACATAAATGTGGGTTTTGTGGAGTCTCCTCGCTACATCAATATAGGTAAATCATGCACATAAAAAGAACGAAAAGAGATCATTAGTTTGGTCCATGAGTATAAGGATGTTTTCTCTTGGTTGTATGATGAGTTGAAGACTTTTGACCGGGATGTCCTTAACCATGAGATCCCTCTCCGAGAAGATTCCAAACCATTCAGACAAAGATTCAGATTCATAAACCCAAAAGTTTCCCCAACCATTTAGAAAGAGATGCAAAATCCATATGAAGAAAAAACCATTGAGAAGATCAAGTATTCTGAGTGGGTGTCAAATGTTATAGAAATGAGGAAGAAGAATGGGGAAATTAGAGTATGCATTGATTTCAGTAACCTTAATAGGGCATGCTTAAAACAAAACTATCATTTTCCCAGCATGGACCATTTACTACAGACGGTTACAGATTCAGAGATGATGTCCAAACTTGATGGATTTTCAAGTTACAACCAAGTTGCAGTGGCCAGAAAGGATCACCACAAAACTATTTTTGTTACTCCTTGGGGAACTTACTCTTACATTAGGATGCCTTTTGGTCAAATAAATGCTAGTGCAACATCCCAACGAGCTATGGATTACACATTTAAATATTTTTTATTTAAATTCATAGTTGTTTATCAGGATGATATTAATATGTAATCTAAAAAGAGGTATGATCATATCTCTCATTTGCGTGCTACTTTTGACAGGTGTTAGAAGTTGGGAATTTCAGTCAGTCCCAAGAAGTCCTTCATGGGTATGTTTGAGGACAAACTATTGGGCCATATTGTTTCAAAAGAAGGAGTGTGAATCGATCCTAAAAGGGTTAGTGGCATACATGAAGTTCCCTTGCCTAGTACTATAAAAGGTATTTAATATTTTCTTGGGCGAGTGAACTTTGTGCACAGATTTACCCCCAACTTTGCAGAGATCGTAAATCCTATTACAGATATGTTGAAGAAGGGGCATGGCATGGTTTGGAGGGAATAAGGAAAGAAATATTTTGAGAACATCAAACATGCTCTTTCTCACTCTCCTACTTTAGCTAGTCCTAATTATGCATGTGATTTTCAAATTTTCTTTTGCACTTGATTAGACTATTGCTTATGTTTTATTGCAGAAAAACATAGATGGGAATGAGCAGTCAATTGCATATATTATCTAGTCCTTACAGGGATCTAAGATCAAATACAAGCCCATGGAGAAACAAGCATATGCTATGGTCAAAGGATTGGCCCATTTCAGACCTTATTTTTGGAACTCACACATTGTAGCATATGTCCCTTTTCTTGAAGTCAAAGATATATTGGCTCAAAAGGAGTGTTTAGGAAACAGAGGGTTGTGGGTGAAAAAAATACAAGAGTATGACCTTGAGGTAAATATTGATAAAATTGTTAAAGGTCAAGGACTAGTTGCGCTGATGAATGAGAAGGAATTAGAACCTGAGGTAATTAATCAGGTAAATTTTATTTTTGATGATTTCCAAGTTTCTGGTTGGTATCGTGATGTCATTTTTTACTTGCAAAACTTTTCATGTCCTTCTAACTTCAGTAAGATGCAGAAGCGATCTCTGCAGCTCTATGTTGTTAAGTATTGTCTTTGGCAGGGTCACTTGGGATAGAGGATCTCTCATGGGATGATTTTGAGATGTGTTTTATTGCATGAGACACATCATATCATGATTGAGTTGCACATGGGGGTTGTTGGTTGTGGATTCTAATTATATTCTTGATTCAGAGGTCTTTGTTTCCAGCCGTGTTTATACCCCATGAAGACTTTACACCCCACAAGAATATACACTCCTCCACACGGGGGAGTGTAGAGGGGGTTTACCCCCTCTGCGGGGTCTAGGGGAAAGTGAGCCCTCGATAGGGGTTTGGGGGTGAATCCCCCGAAGGAAAAATTACCTTGTAAATGTGTATTGTAATTTCATAGTAAATCTGGACCATTCATTATAAGGTCACAAATCTGATGGTAGAAGTTATGATATGGTTTGTTTCCCTAGAAGGAAACCATATTTTATGAGGGAAATGTATTGTGGTTATGTATCATTGTGAATATTGTATTTTGAGATAGGATACTGTGACAGAAAGAAGAGGAAGTTACAACGAGTTTGTTGTAGGTTGTATCCCTTCATTTGTTGGATAATAATAAAGGAAGGACCTAAAAATTTGTTTGGTGGACATAGCCCACATTGGGTGAACCACATATATCTGTGTCTCTATTGTATTGTGTATCTTTTTTGTTTTATTTCCTCATTTGTTTTATTTTTTTGCTTCGTGATACTTTTTTTCTAACAACTAATATCAGAGCGAAAGGTAATTCACAGGAAAAGAGGGTTCCTAGTTTGAGTGGGAGAAATGGTGAAAGATTGAAAGTTTAGGGTCAAGAAATTTAATGGCCAAAACTACCAATTATGGACAATACAAATGGAAGATTATTTATATCAAAAGGATCTATTCCTACCATTGGGTGGAATAGAAAAGAAGTTGACGACCATGAAGGATGAAGAATGGGAGGTTTCTGAGAGAAAGGCACTAGGAATGATACGACTGAGCCTGACAACATCAGTGGCTTTCAAAATTTCAAAAGAAAATACAACGAAGGAGTTGATGGACACATTGGATAAACTGTATGGAAAACCCCCAGCGTCCAATAAGGTATTTCTAATGAAGATATTATTTAATATGAATATGTCAGAAGGTGGGTCTGTTGCAAATCATTTAAATGAATTTAATATGGTTACTAATCAACTAAGTTCTGTAAAAGTGGACTTTGATGATGAGGTCATGTCTCTTCTAATGTTGTTCCCATATCCATAAAGTTGGAACGGCTTGGTCATGGCTATAAGTAACTCTGTCTCTGGTTCAAACACTTTAAAATTTGATGATGTTATTGGTGTTATCCTTAGTGAGGAAATGCGACAGAAAAGCACATGCGAGACATTAGGTAATGCGTTAAACATGGAGAATATGAGAAGGCAAAAGGATAGAGGAAAGGGCTTAGGTAACTATAGGAATTATAGGAAGGGAAGATCCAAATCCAAATTTGAAAAGATAGAATGTTGGAATTGTGGGAAGAAAGGACATCTAAAGAAAGACTAAAGGGATCTAAAGAAACAAAGAGATGGACAACAGGAGAAAAATTAGGAAGCAAATGTAACAGGTGATGTATTACAAGATTCTTTGATTCTTTATGTAGATAATATTTATGAGTCTTGGGTAGTAGATTCAGGGGCTTCATTTCATGCCACACCCTATAGGAAACATTTTCTATATTATGTTAAAGGTGATTTTGGACAAGTTCATTTGGGTGATGATGCACCATGCAAAATTGTTGGAATGGGAAAGATAAAAATAAAGAAAAGCAATGGAAACCAATGGTTTTTGAAAGAGGTAATACATGTTCCAGATCTAAGGAAAAATCTAATTTCAACAGGGAAGTTTGCAAGTGAAGGTTGTATATCCATATTTACAAATAAGGTGTGGAAGTTCACCAAAGGATCATTGGTGATAGAAAAAGGTGAGAAGGTAGGTACATTGTATTTATGTACTGGTAATACTGACTCTTTTATCTCTTTAGATTCTACAGGAGTGGATACAACACTATGGAATTATAGTCTTAGACACATGAGTGATAAGGGGATGCATATACTTCACAAAATAAATTTGTTTCTAGATCTTAGACAAATTGATTTGGATTTCTGTGAGCCTTGTGTTTATGGAAAACAAAAGAGATTCATGTTTCTCAGAGAAGGAAAAGAAAAGAAGAGTGAAAGGTTAGAGCTTGTGCATACAAATGTATGGGGACCGGATTAGGTATCATATCTTGGTGGCTCTTGTTATTATGTTACTTTTATTGATGATACAACTAGAAAAACTTGGGTTTATTGCATTCGACAAAAATATGTTGTTTTTGATACTTTTAAGAAATGGAAAGATTTGGTTGAGAATGAGATGGGAGAAAGGTTGAAGTGTCTCATATCATGCAATGGAGGCGAATATTGCAGCAAGGAGTCTGATTATTATTGTTCATACCATGGGATTTGTAGAGAGAAGACAGTTTTAGGAACACCATAAGAAAATGGTGTGTCACAAAGGATGAACAGGACATTCATGGAGCATGCAAGGGGTATGCGATTGCATGTTGGTTTTCCCTTACAATTATGGGAAGATGTTGTAGATATTGTTTTTTACTTAATAAATAGAGGACCTTGAATATATTTGGATGGTATAATTCCAAAGGAGGCATGGATAGGTAAAAAGGTACACTATTCTTTTTTGAAGACTTTCGGTTGTGAATCATTTTTCCATATTGATAAAGAAAATAGAACAAAGCTTGATGAAAAATCCAAGAAGTGTACCTTTATTGGATACACTGTTAATCATTTTGGTTATCTCTTATGGGATTATGAAAATAACAAAATCATTAGGAGTAGAGATGTCATATTCAATGAGAAGGTCATGTACAAAGATCAACTGCAGGGAAAGAAACAGGAAAAACAAAAACCATAATGTACAGTACTCGATGAGATCACTAAAAAAAAAATTCCAAAGGTACAAGAAAATCATAAAGTACAACAACAGGATCAACAAGTACCTCAAACTCCTGCAAGTGTTGTTAGAAGATTTACCAGGTTAAGTATACCCCTTGAACGATACTCTCCTTCATTTTATTATTTATTGTTACTTGATTCTAGTGAACTAGAACGTTATGAAGAGGAAAAGTAGGTAGACACCAAAAAGAAGTGGGAGCAAGGCATGAAAGAGGAAATGGATCCTTGGTAAATGACCAGAATTAGGACTTGGTTCAGTTTCCTGCAAGAAAAATAGCATTGCAGAATAAATGGGTTTACAAGTTGAAGGAAGAAGATGGAGGAAAAAAGTGGTACAAGGATAGACTTGTTGTAAAGGGGTTTGCACAAAAGAAAGGTATAGAGTTTGATGAAATATTTTCTCATGTTGTTAAAATAACTTCAATGAAGATTATTTTAAGTCTTATGGCAATGTAATATTTTCATCTTGAATAGTTATATGTAAAAATAGTTTTTCTCCATGGGGATTTGGAGGAAGAGTTTTATATGTAGCAACCACAGGGGTATGAGGTCAAAGGGAAGGAAAATTTGGTATACAAGTTGAAGAAGATATTGTATGGCCTAAAGCAAGACCAAGGAAATTTTATTTGAAGTTTGACAGGTTTATGACAGAACAAGGTTATAGTAGATGTCATTCTGATCACTGTCTTTATTTTAAAAGGCTAGAAAATGGAAGCTATATTATCTTGCTATTGTATGTAGATGACATGCTTGTTGCAGGGTCTAGTATGCAGGATATAAATGTGCTCAAGAAGAAATTAGATAAGTCATTTGTAATGAAGGATTTGGGTGTTGCAAAGAAAATCCTTGGTATGAGAATAACAAGAGACAGGAAAAATTTCAAATTGACATTGTCTCAGGGTGAGTACATAGAGAAGGTGTTGGAGAGGTTTAGAATGCAGAATGCAAAACAAATTAATACACCTTTCGCTATCCATTTCAAATTAATGAAGGAAATGTGTCCCAATACATAGGAGGAGATAGAATACATTTCTAGGGTCCCTTATTCATCAGTAGTTGGCAAATTGATGTA
>JASDQU010356300.1:0-10504 GCA_032191745.1 Picea mariana | reverse complement strand
TTATGCTTTCCTTCTATATGCTGCATATATGATTTCATATCAAGTTAGAAATCTAAGAGAGAGATAAATGAGTTTCAATTGTTTCTCTATTTGAGCTTGGAAATTCCTGCATCGAGTGCAGTCGAGTCCTTCCGCATAGAGTGCGTCGAAGAGGTCTCACAGTTAGGTTCTTACTTACATCAACGCGGAGACAGTGGAGCGGAACCCCATTCATGGGTGTGCTTATCCCCTGGGTGTTGATGGGATTTTGTCTCTGCATCTTGATTCTTAGCTATGTCCTTCTTTCATATGCTGTATACCTGATTATGTGGAAGGGTAAGGAACTAGGTGCATGAATAATAGGGTTCAGTTGTTTCTCGAGCCAGTCAAGAAGTTCTGCGGGTGCAGTCGGGTTGAGTCCGGGATGGTGCAGTCACAGGGTTGCTTGAAGAGAAAGTGATCAGTTACGGTGACCATAGCAGGAAGGAATATTACAGGGGAATAAGACCTCAGAGAACCCCTTAGAGTGCGAGCGAAATCGAGGCGGAGCACTTTGGAAAGAAGAAGGGAGAGACTGGTCCATTGAGCCGGAAGTTGTGTGGACGGATTGTTTAAGTCTGGCAAACTTTCTTTCTTTGTCAGGGACTCATAGGTCATTGACGGAGCACGCGACTTCGGGCCTCGCGACCTCGGGACACTGGGTCTCAGGAGGGGTAAGACAAACGGCCGAGGCGCGAAGCCACGTGAAGGAGAGATCGCGGGATCGACATTTCGGGATTTCGGAGTCTGGGTGTGGGAGGACAAATTCTCCGAGTGGCGAGAAGCGAAGGAAGAGTCAACGTTGACTTTCCTCGGTCTCGGGAATCCGGGAAAGAGACATTCGACGTCGGGACTCGCGAGAGGCGAGACTCCGATTCTCTTCCCCAGGCAAGTTATAAAGGGGAAGTGTGTGTGTGTGAGAGACTATGGGTTGCGAACCCCCGATAAGGGAGAGAAGAGTGTCAACTCTTCGGGCCGCGGATTGGTGAAGGTCCTGGTGGGGTGACCGTGCTCGCTGAGGGGCAGGTAGGCGCCACATAGCATCTTCATGCTCCCATGTTGCGTCCTCGAGACTGTACTAGGTCCACTGAACTTTTACAATCCCTATGGCTTGATTTCGGAAATTCTTTCTTTTCTGGTCTAGTATATGCACCAGATGCACCTGAAAATCTCTTTCCTGCTCCACCTGAATCACATTCCAATCAATAACATGATTAGAATCAGGTACATATTTCTTAATAAATGACACATGAAATTCATTATGTATAGACATGCATGCAGGAAATGTGAGCCTATGTGCTACTGGACCTATCCTCTCTAGGATTTCAAATGGCCCACAATATCGAGCTGCCAACTTTGAACAATTTCCCAACTTCAGGGAGCTTATATTGGCCTTCACTCTCAGGAATACATGATCCCCTACTTTAAATTCCCTGTGAGTTTTATTCTTATCAACATAACTTTTATGCCTGTCTTGGGCAGCCTTCAAATTATGCTTAATATTCATCATTTGTTCTTCCATTTCCTTGATCAACTCTGGCCCAAGAACTGCCCTATCAGCTGGGTTGTCCCATCTTACTGGGGTGTTTCACTTTCTGCCATAAATTGCTTCAAATGTTCTCATCTTCAATGATGCTTGATACCCATTGTTGTAGGAAAATTCTACCAAGTGTAAATAATCCTCACATTTAGATGGTTTGTCCATCACATACATGCTTAGAATGTCCTCTATCATTTGGTTCACCCTTTCTATTTTCCCATTCGACTCAGGATGATATGCTATGATAAAGTTTAGATTTGTTCTGAATCCTTTCAATAACCCCTTCCAGAACTTTGATGTAAACTTTGGGTCTCTTTCAGACACAATTGTCTTGGGTAAGTCATGCAAGTGTGCTACTTCCTTTATATAAATATCAATAACATTAGTTTCCTTATGAGTAGTATTCATAGGAATCAAATGGGAAGCTTCAGTAAGCTTTTCCACCACCACCATGATTGCATCATGTTGCTTGTTCATTCTGGGCAATCTTGTGATGAAATCCATTGTTACCACTTCCCATTTCCACTCAGGAATGGGTAATGGCTGCATTAAACCAACTGGGTGTCTATGCTCAGCCTTTACCTTTCGACATTCCAAACATTTGGCAATAAAATTAGTAATTTACCTCTTCATGCCTGGCCAATAATATTGGCTTTTGACTGTTGAAATTGTTTTCTGATATCATGGGTGTCCTACATAAGGTACATTGTGCATTTCTTTTAAAATCACACTCCTCAATTCAGAAGAGTTGGGTACATAAACTCTGTTTTTGTATAGGAGGATTCCATCAATTCCCAATTCATAATCCTCAACCTTCTGCTGCATTTTACCTTGCTGCAATTTTGTTACCAATTCCATGTACTACGAATCTGATTTCGAAGCCTCTACAAATTTGTCTTTCAAATTTGATTGGTACATGTTAATGGTTGTAGCATGAAACTCATGCACTCTTCTACTGAGTGCATCAGATACTTTGTTCTCTTTCCCCTTGATATGCTTTATATCAAGTCATATTCACTGAGAAACTCTAACCATCTTCTTTTCCTGACATTTAGAGTTGGATGATCAAACAAATACTTCAGACCATTATGGTCTATCCTCCGCTCAAACCTATTTCCCATGAGGTAGTGCCTCCACTTATTCAAGGCCTGCACTATGGTTTCCAACTCCAAATCATGAGTGGCATAGAGCCTTTCATGCTCCTTCAAATTCCTTTATTCATAACATAAAACAAATCCATTTTGACTGAGGAATCCACCCAGTCCTTCTTTACATGCATCTATGCATACAATGAGGTCTTCATTTGGATCTGCAATCCTCATAATTGGAGCACTGGTTTATAGTTTTTTCAATTGCCGGAAGCTTCTTTCACATTCTTCCGTCCATTGAAATTTCTTACCCTTCCTTTGCAAGGAAGTGATGGGGTGAGCTATTCTCGAAAACCCTACAATGAACCTTCTGTAGTAACCATCTAGACCAATGAAGGATATGAATTCTGTCACATTCTTAGGTGTTATCCACCTTTTAATGGCTTCTATATTTTCAGGGTCCACTGTTATCCCATCCTTTGAAATGATATACCCCAAGTAGTGAATTATGTTTTGATAAAATAAGCACTTGCTCAATTTGGCATACATCTGATGCTCTCTTTGCACTTGCAACACCATCCTCAAATGATTCTCATTCTCTTGCTCTGACTTGGAATATACAAGGATGTCATCCAAAAAGACAATTCCAAACTTGTCTAAATATCCTCAGAAAACACCATTCATTAAGCACATGAAAAAAGCTGGTGCATTTGACAACCCAAATGGCACCATTGTGAACTCATAATGACCATACATTGTCCTGAAGGCGGTCTTGTTGATATCTTCCTCTTTAATCCTTACCTAATGGTATCCTGACCTGAGATCTATCTTTAAAAATATCTGTGCATCCTTCAATTGATTAAAGAGATCATCAATCCTTGACATAGGATACGTGTTCTTTATAGTTATTTTATTCAACTGTCTGAAGTCGATGAAAAATATCAATGTCCCATATTTCTTTTTCACGAACAAGACTAGGGCACCCCAAGGTGACACACTCGGGCGCATATACCCCTTCTTCATAAGTTCTTCAAGATGCATTTGCAACTCCTTCAGCTCTGGTGTACTCATTCTGTAAGGAGTCTTTGACATTGGAGCTGCTTCAGGCATTAAATCTATAGAGAAATCAATATCTCTCTTTTGGGGTAGTCTTGGTACCTCCATGAACACATCTTCAAAACATTCCAGGACTGCATGATCCTCCAAATTTGGCATCTTATCCTTAGGTGCTTCCTCCATATGGGATGAAAATATTTGACTGCCCTTCCTGTAGCATTTCTTCAGTTGTATTGCTGAAATTTCTGTAATAGTCACTGCCCTAGGAATTCCTTGGAATGTTCTCTAATTTCCTTCCTCATCTAGGAAAGTGAATGCCTTATTACGATAGTCTAAGATGGCATGGTGTTGGTCTAACCAATCCATACCAATCAGGAAGTCATAAGAACCTAAAGGCAAGATGTTCAAATATGCCCTTGTGCCCAGTACATTCATGTCCATAATACATGACTTAACCATCTCATTGAATTTTCTTTTGGCTCTAGTAGCCAGCTGCACCAACCAATATTTTCCATGCTTGTTTCTTGGTAAATGCAAAATTTCCACCATCTTAGGATCTATATAACTATGACTAGCTCCTAAATCAATTAAAATAGTAATGGTTTGGTTGTTGATCATACCTTCCACTTCAATCATATGTGATTGATACTCTGCTTGCTTGTTTTCCAAGGCTGCATAGATCCTTGGTATATTTTTTCCCATATCCCCCACTGTTTCAGCTCGCTGAACATTGTGAACAACTCTCACTTTGTCACTTCTGTGAGGACAATCTCTAAACATATGATCACCTTTACAACCCCAACATTGAATAGGTTGTTGCCTTGGCCTTTGACCACCTGTCTCAATTGTTTTGGGTTCTCTAGAAGTTGGTTGTCCCTGAGGATTATTTCTGAAGAATGGTGTCTTAATTCACTTCTTCCTCTGATCCATCTTGAATTTCTTCTTGTCTTCCCAATCTTTTTGGAAAGTTGGCCTTTCTTTTTGCTGATCATATAGGCACTTAGCTCACCTTATGGTCTCCTCCAATGTTTTGGGATAATCATATTGTATTTTTTCATTGATGAATGGTGGAAAACCACTCACGTACTTATGAATATTGATTGTCTCATCCTTGATGAAAGAAACATACTTCAACAATTCTAAAAACCTTATTTCATACTCATCAATGGACATGCTTCCCAGCTTGACTTCAAAGAACTCTTTCATTTTCTTATCATGGTACCTCTTAGTCAAGTATTTATTTTCAAAATACTTCTTGAATTCCCTCCAAGTAACATTTTTCTCATCAATGTGTTGCACCTACACAAGTTTATCCCACCACATGGATTCCTTACCTTTGAGTTGATAGATGGCAATTCTTCTTTCTGCATGAGAAGAATAATTATGCAATTGAAAACAATTTCTCATGCCCAACAACCATGTCTTTGCATCGTCATCAGGACTCTTGTGCTCCCCATCAAACGTATGAGGTTTTATTTTGTTCATTTCTCCTCGTAGCTTATCCACCCTAGACTGCTTATGCTTCCTAACATGGGATAGACTTGAGTTGTTGTGTACTCTCTTATTGGAATGTCGTGGGGAGTATTGGTGATGTTTGTTGTCACTTTTTGTTCTTCTATGAATTCTTGATTTGATCGAGCCACTCTCCTTATCCAATTTATTTTCTATTCTTTCCAGGCTCTGCATCAACTTTATGTTGAATTCTCCCTATTGCTCCCTAGATTTCATGAGATTTTTGTTATCTGCTCGGTGAGTTTGGACACATTTCTGCAACTTTTTAATTATTTTCATCATGTTCCCTTCTTTATTTATTTCTTCTCCATGCCTATTAGGGTTTGTCCCTTCAACTCCCAAATAGACATCCATTCCTCTAGCTTCATTTTCTGAAATGTAAGCATCTTGTGCCTCCCCCATTTCTCTGCACTATGCGACAATTTGGTTTGATTTCGACAATTGTTAATTCTACAAAATGTGCAGTCAACCGAATTTTTGTCAAGCTAATAGACTTAAAAAAAAAAATTTCTAGAATAAACCAATCTGATTCAATAAAAGTAATATCAAATTCCATTTTCAGTGGGTCTTGGTCGGTCAAGAACCCCTCGAGCTTCTATCTCTAAGCCTCACTCTGTTATGCAACAATTTTTTGGGCATTAGCCCCTTTTTCTTCTACCCTTGGTTTGCATGGGACCACTATTGTGACCCAGTGCTAATAATTTGGGTGCTTATCCAAAGCCTTGAAACTTTGGGTTCTAGGATTTTGAGTTTTCCCTTTTTCTGCGCATCCCAACATCACAGAACAACAAACTATAGAACACGCTAAGAATGATGGATCTACAGTTCACATTCCTTGCTTCGATCTATAGTGGATAGGAGCTTCAGAAATTTCTTCCTTCTATTCCTTCATGCACCATTCCTTTCAGAGTGTCAAGTTTCTGGACTTCACGATCTTGGGACAGAAGTCCACTGGGGTCCATGGTTTCCATGCTTGAACTAATAAATACTGCGATGTCAAATCAAACTTAGTACCTTTCCAAATTGCGGGGACATGGGTTGGTGTTTTTGGAGTAACCTGTAGATCATTCCGCAATTGTCCCCACGCTGACACGTACCCCTTATGGGAAACCATGGTTTGGATTATGGGACCTCCTTGTAGAATTATCTTCTGCTCAACTTTGATCTACGCAATGCCGCCGACCATCGATCTTGATAGATTGTGATCAAATTTATGTGGGCTCGATTTGGATAACTTCTTCGCCAAGATTAACTACCATGTTCCACCACCAGGAGTTCCACGTGGAAAGACACATGAAGATAACACACCGCCCAATTAGGCGGGTGACATATGTCACATTCTAACTGCATTTCTATCTTACAAAGGTTCTTAACTCACTGACACATGGCACACATCCCATGTGTCCACATTATCCCTAGTGACATCAATAGGCCACATCACTTCGGGACTTCAGACTTCGGGCTTCGGAAGATTTCTCCTTAGCCTACCCCATTTCTCTCAAACACCGAATTCTCAAACAAACCGATCTTCTGACACGTGTCTCCTTCGATGAACGATTCAGATTGTCTCCAGACTTCGGAACTTTAGAGCTTTGGGCTTCGAGACTTTGGGAGTTTTCCACTCTATTCAGACCTTGTTTCTCTTGAATGTCGTATTCTTGAACAAGTCAATCTGTCGAAACATGTCCCTCTGATGAATGGTCTAGATGAACTCTAGACTTCGAGACTTTGAAAGTTTGCACATCAACACACTCCATTTCTCCCAAGTGTTGAATTCCTGAACAAGCTAACTTGTCGACATGTGTTCCTTGCTTGGATAGATGGATAGGAAATGCACGAAGTTTTCTCTGTCTTCTCTACATGTGACCCAGATCTTTGACCTCAGCTTAACCTTTGGGCGCTTATCTCACTTTGCAAGATCAACAGTCATGTTTTAAGGGACCATGAATATCAACGGCCAGGATTGATTACGGAAACTCAACTTGCTCACGCTTTCATTTCCTTCCCGATCTCTGTAATGTGAAGATGCTCATCCGTAGTGGGATCAATATCCATCGTTAATCTGTTGATCGAGAAATATCAACGACCCCGAGGGATTGCATAGTCTCAACTTGCTCTCACTTTAATTTCCTTCTCGATTTCCGCATGGATACCCACCTTCACTCTCCCTTCAATGAGACCTGACAGTCATGACTTAATCTTCGCTTGGTCTAATAGGTTATCTTTCTCTCGCCCAGATCTAACAACCCAACACCACGAATGTTGTGATTTTTTTCTTTGTGGCCATTTCTTAAACTTGTTACATCCTCCTGTGTTTCTGAACACAGTCCAAGTATTCTTTCAACGCCCTTATGGCACTTTGTACCTTAAAATTCTCTAGACTTTCTACATCGATATTATCGTTCGTGGCCCATCCAGGTTCCGGGTAGAAACCATGGGTCCTGAACTTGATTTTTGTCCATTACGACAACAATTCTTTTCCAAAAAAATTTCTTCAACTTCCACTAACATGGCCCATCCAAGATTAGTGTTGAAACCAGGGCTTTGATACCATTTTGTAACATCCCCAGCCACCATCAGGCTGGGCAACATCACTTCCTGGACGTCTCTCTTAGATCTGATACCATTTTGTGTATTTATATGCATGCATATCTAACACAAATTAATAGTTACAACATTATGTTCACGCCACTTATTCATGCAGAAATAATCATTAAAACATGCAAAAAACATATCCTAATATACACAGATTAATGTGTAAATAACAATAAGCCTACACATACAACATAAATGAAATATCCAAGCATTACTCATCAATTATAAAACATGTACAATTACACAACATACAATCAACAAATATTTGGTACTTATCTTTCAATAGATGACCACCAATTGCGTGCAAACCTTCCATGAACCTCCCAGCCTTAGACGACACTTCTCATCATGCTCAGCAGTGAGTCACCCCCGAGCTGGGACTAAAATCCACTAGGCAAGGGATTCCTAGGCTTGGCAAGGGCAACATGAAAGTCACACAGGTCAATAGGAAGGATTATCACCCAGGGATAGCTCACACTAACAGCCTACAACCTCTCATTCCCCACATGCCTATCCCACCCCAGGAAGTGTGCCCCTTCTCTGCTCAACAGTCCTTCGGCTGCCCCACTTCCCTTCTAGGGCTTCAACAATAGGCCGGATAGGAATTCTCCGTGTACTATAGCTACAATTGGGCTCCCTCTGGGAAATCACTTCCCAAACAACTTCTCACCTGGAGAGAGTTTTTTGCAGGCCTGACAACCCACTTCTTCAGCCCATGAGCCTGACAACCTACCTCTTCAAACCATAGGCCTGACAACCTGCTTCTTTAGTCCAACTTCTAATTCAATTCCCAAAAAGGTGATGGCAACAAAAAAGCTCAGTAAATAACATACGATGACAATAAGCCACATTCATTCAAGGAATTGTGTGGGCTGCAATGACCAACAATTAAGACACAACATGGCTCAGGCAGTTATAGGGTGTGTGCTTGTTCAGAGGTTGATGATGGAGATGATGGCTCAGTACATGAGTCGGTGGGTGAATTGGGTAGGGTGGCATACTTGTGAGAAGACGAGGGTCACGAGAATGGCGAGGAGGAACCCCCAATGAGTTGACTTTCCCAGTTATAAACTGCATGCACCCAAGTTGACACATGTCTTCCTAAAGATGCATGAGCTCCACTTAACACTCGTTCCCCTTTTCCCCAGGAACTTAGGACAACACCTATCATGTCCACCTTAGCCTTTAGGAAATAATAATAAAATATTGTCCCCTTATAGGTAAACCCTCTAGCTTAGCCCCTAGGCCTAGACACTTAGCCCCCTCCCTCACCCTACCTAGTGGAGCTTAATCCCCCATAACTCTTTCTTCATGGTCGTTCTACACGCAACAATGTAATTTTATTAATGATATGTGTATTTACGTATACAAAAATGAGGCTTATGGCCTTAAGCATCTAGGCTCTCTAGCCCAATAAACATATAAGTCTTCAGCTTATAAACACTTGACTCACTAGCCTATAAACATAATTACAATTCAACAGGGGTTCGGTCTTGGGGTGTTACATTTCTTATGCTCGTAAATGCTCGTAAATGCATGAGAATAGGTTACTGAGCTCATTATTTGTTCTTTCTCGTGCTTGTTAATACATGAGAATAGGTTATCGAGTATACTTTTATCTCTTTTTTGGACTCGTAAAATCTATACAAAAAATGAACTCTTTGGAGTCTCCTTTAAGCTCTTTTCAGATTCTCTAAACATGAAAAGATTGTCGAGTGAGCTTGTTTCCTTTCAAACTCATTAAAAGGTTAGAAAGGGCGTCTTTCGAGTGATAATTTACTCATTTTTTGGCTTTGTTAGACTAATTACGAAAAATGAATACTCTAGTCAAGCATGATTAGAAGAGTTCTCATAGGTATTGTTTTATATGTTTCCAGACCCTGGAGACTAACTTTACAAAAACGTTCATTGTGGAGTCTTCTTTACGATATTTTCAGACTCTCTAAACATGAAAATAACATCGATTTTACCTTCTTTGGACTTTTAAAACCAAACATTGAAGGACCCATCTGGGATCGAACCCCTCCTTCCTCAGGTTCGTTAAAAATATGTCGAGAGACTCATCGCCAGATGAGCTATATTGAGCATCTGTTATCCTCCTCAAGCTCATAAAATTAAAAAAACAAAGTTACCAACTTAATGAGAAATGTGACCTCAAAACAAGAACTCTATCCCTTAAAACCCATATTTTTGCATTAAAAACATGAAAATCAACCCCCAAATCAAAAAGTGGTGCTACCGGTAGCACCATTTTTTGTAACCGGGTCAAAATTACAACTTTTTTCAATCATGGACTTAAAGGATCAAATGGTTGCTCAGAAAAACTTTAAAATCCATCCCCAAATCAAAAAGTGGTGCTACCGGTAGCACCACTTTTTCTAACCAGGTCAAAATTACAACTTTTTTCAATCACGGCCTTAAAACCTAAACATTTGCTTAGAAAAACCTTAAAATCAACACCTAAATGAAAACATGAGGCTACCTATAGCAAAATGTTTTTTATAAATGTTAAAATTGCAACTAATTACGACCTAATTGAAACTGTGGCCTTGAAAACAAATCCCTACACAAATAAAAAACCCAAAATTGGATCATAAATGGTCACTTGAAAATTTATTTACTATTTTTTTTTTTTAAATTTACATTAAAAAATAAATAAAGAGAAAGGAGAAAATATTCACAATTTTTTTTAATG
>JASDQU010356297.1:0-11970 GCA_032191745.1 Picea mariana | reverse complement strand
CATGGTTAGCAATGCATTAAACATCTCTTTGTCAAAGAACTTAGATTTGGAAGATGTAGGAGAACTATCAATGCTTAAAGCTTCCTCCATACTTGCAAAGTAACAAACTTCAACACAATCTTGCACAAATACCAACAGCTAAAACTCAAGCTAGCATTGGCAAATACATGAGCAAAATAAACTATGCTCTGATACCACCTAATCTGAAAATAGAAGGCTGACTTGTTATGCTATGCAAGCACCCTCTACCTCATAAAATATTTCTTAACAGGACCTTGCTTCATGTGTTCAAATGTGCAAGAGAGTTTATGTGTTAAGTTTTGGTTCTTCTTTGCAATGTTTATGTGTGAGGAAATATGCTTTTAAAAGGTCAATCATGTGCTATAAACCAATGTACAGCAATATAAGATGCAACAAATAACACATCAAAAACACAGCAATACCAAGATGATAAAGGAGTTTACCCCTCTCTGGGCTACGTCTCCTTGAGCCTCCTTCAATGGACTTGGCTCTTTGGGATTAGTTTGTCAAATTCTCTTTACAAGATTCTGCTCAACTCCAATGGATTTACAGACTGTACCATTGAGTTCATAATACATAAAAACCCCAAAAATGACTGTTAAAACTCTGCAAATGGACAATGGCTCATCCAACAATGACCTCTTCTACATGTGACCTCCAAGCTTCCCTGAACTTGAATGAGGAAAAAATACCTATAGAAGTCCTCCAATGGATCTGAAACCTATCCCAATGTGTTCAGAGCATAATAAACAGTCAGAAATGACTATTCAGTCTCAGAAAATGGTTAAGTGCTCATCAGAGCAATGCCTCAATCAATGAGGGCTTTAAGGCTCCCTAGAGCTTCCTCAAGTTTCAAATGTGAAAAACATGCAAATGGGCTCTTCAAATTCCTATGAAAATGGTTCCAATGGACTCAGCACGTCCAAAAACCCCTAGCTAGGCTTTTACAGCTCCTCATTTGGCCAAAAATTGAAGAAGTTATGCATTCTGCCATTTTTCTCCTTCAAGCCTGCTGTAACCTGTTCGCCATTTCGCACCTCTAGAAAGTGAACCCAGCTCTCTATGTTTTCGGTCACCAAAACTCAGCCTCCACGCACGTTCCCGAAATTGGTGCAAACTGTCCCTCCGTTAGCACGACTATAGCCCCCCAAGTCGGGGTTGTTGGGCGCATGGGGGGCCATATGGCCATGTCCCAGCGCCCATTCGGGCTACTCGTTGTAAGGTTTGATCCAGGCTCGACACGTTGGGTGTGTGTTGGCATATCCGTTTGAAAACCCAATGTAAAAAACGCGCCCACACATATAATCGTTTGACACCAAAAACCCCGCACGCAATCAACATGGATAGCGGTCACATGTTAACATATAACTTAACCGTGTGTGACAATTGTAATACACCGCGCGCTGTAATACCTGGTCACATATATAAACATAAACCATAACCGTGTGGTTTATATGTAACCACCGCACACCAACATATATTTGGAATGGTCACATTTAATGGCACGGAACCGGATTATAAACCACCCCCCGCGCAAATGGCGTATAAATGTGGTCATATGTGTAATCCATGAACCCGAGGGCTACGTTGGCAAATGTGTTTACGTGCCTCCGAACAAACAATGGTCGTATGGTGTATGAAGAAACCTCAGGCCGGGGCTTAGCCCTGGCCTGACCCCCCACCGATTGAAACCATAGCAAATTCATATATAAATGTTGCCATATGTCATATAACAATAAACGCGTGGCGCATTGGTGGCTTGATCGTTGTTAAATCTATGACCGGAGGGGAGGTCCAGGGGTCGAACCCCGCGGCCTCCACATAAATTTTATACCAAATGATAAACCAACCAATAAACCAAAATGAGGGGACACGTGGCGCCCTCCGATTGGGCCACGTGTCCTCATACCATTGGCCCAAAATCTGACACGTGTCACAATCCCATTCGCCAGCAACCAACCATTAAACGTGTACCACGTCATCGTCGTACGGTCTAGTCACCTGTTACGTCAGCCGACACGTAGGATGCTGATGTCATCATGTGCCACGTGTCATCCATCCAGTGGTGACATGTGTCACCTTCCAATTGGTCCAACTGTGCGCTGAAAGTGTCAAAAATGCATGACACATGTCATGCCCAGGAGCCGTCATGTGTCCTGTATGGACATGCCACATCAGCACTGTACGGCCCTGCCACGTGGTTGTACGGACTGTACGGACAGGTACAGTCAGCATCATTTTTTTTCCCCTGTTTGGCTCGGTGAACAGACCTCGATAACTTCTCCATACGGACTCCGTTTGCGAAAATAAATATACCTCCAGAATCAGGAGAACGAGACGAACGCAATGGCACCATTTTCGTCACATTCTGAGCACTTGAAAATTGAGCAATTTTTAGACCCCTGGTCCAGATTCTGATCACTTATGTCCCTTATTGTACTTGTTGTCGCAATTAAAGTATAAACCTTTTTCTTTTCTTTCCTCCAATTGTTGAGGTGTCAACCTTGTAGGTTGAGGTGTTTTAGAAGATGGAACATTATTGTCTCGATAGATGTTAGGAGTGGTCCTTCTAGTAGCCATAGCCATATTTTTACTTTCAACATTTATTGCCACCTTGAATGTATTCTCCAATGATTTGGGTTCCCAAAGGAGAAACTCATGTTGAATGTTATCCTTTAAAGTTCCTATGAATACATCAATCAGGTTCTCATATGGAATATTTCTTATCTTTATATTCAATCTTTGGAAGTTCTCAATGTGCTTTGCAACTGAACCCTTTTGCTTGAGATTTATCAATTGGCTAAATAAGTTATTGCTCATTGTATCCTCATAGTGTGCTATCATTTCTTCCATGAATAGTGTCCAAGTGACGAGTGATTTTCAAGAACAAGTCCATCGATACCACACAAATTGATTGGGTTATAAATATAAAGAGGCAATTTGTACCTTTTGTGTATGTGGCACATCATGTAGATCAAAGAATTGCTCCATCTGAAGTATCCATGTGATTGGATCCTTTCCATAAAAATTCATCATATCGATATTACGAAAGTGGTTGGTCTTCAACCCAAAGTTGGAGTTTCTCCATTCTTGATTCATCTTCCTTTTGTCCTCATCATGAATTTCATGGGATACATTTTCACTTTCAGGTGTCTTCTCTATTAGAAAAGTTTTCAATCCTTCCATGATCTCCCTTTTTAAATCCTCCATCTCAGTATCCATTATTTCCTCCAACTTAGCTTTAGTTGAATCCATCACCCCTTGTATTTCATCTTTTGTTACTGTCTTCTTTTGTAAATCATTTATGTCTCTGCACATTTCTTTGCTTTCATCAAGAATCCAAGTAGGATTGTTTGGAGGCTTAATTGGTGTAGAAGTTCCCTTTTTTGGTGGCATGTTGGAAAAGTATCACTTTTAAACGTTTATTTTGAGGTGGTTCTTATAGACAATATTTATTTATTTTTATCTCCAAAATTTCGGCCCTTATGGGTCTGAAAATTTATTTTTGTAGCTCTCTGATACGTCTTCTCTGCAATTCCACAAGTCTGATCAAAATTGGATGTTCCAAGTGGAAGTTATGGTAAATTCCCCACACCTTGCTGAATTTTTTCCCTTCTAGGAGAGTGTACTTGTAAATCATGCAAAGATAACAATATATGATATTTGATTATGAAACTTGTACCAGAAATACTACAGACTTTCCACTATCTAATGCAACTGGTCTCTCATAATTTTGGATACTCACTGAAGAAGATATCATTGTTTTACCTAGAAGACCTTGATCCATCTACTAAATATCATCCAAGGGGTTCCTTCGGAAACTCCATAGAAAAAAAGTTATAGCGAAAATCTAAGGTGTCTCAAATGTAGCAGTGAAACCCCAAGACCTTGAGCTCTGATACCAAATGTTAGGAACCAAATACCAAGATAGCATAGAAAAACTTCAGAATAATTTCTCAACACCTTGAAAAAGAGATAATTTCAAATAACAAGCCTCTTCGAGGGGGAAACCTCCTTATACACCACATAGATTTCCAAATACAAGATGATTCCAAATGAAAAGGTCTCCTTGGTATATATAGAATACTAGGAGGTACACTTACAACTAATAGACCCAAGATGACATAAATAAAATAACATTACTAATGTACTATTCCCTAATTGAGGGCTAATGTGCCACTATTTAGGGCTTAACATGTCTTGAAAAAGTAATAATTGATATATTTCCATATCCTATCCCATTACTAGTTTCATATTCTCTACTCTCAATTTGACACACTTAGATTTTTGTTTATTCACCCTGCTGAGAGACCCGGTGCACTTCTCCTCTTCTTCATAACCTTTGAAATATTTAGAATAAGTACAAACCTCTATATGTTCCTCTAGAGACAAGAGAGACACTTCACATGGTTGTGATGCTACCATTGTTTTCTTTACCCTAGAACCTTCCTCCAAGTTACTAAATCTATCATAATTTCCCAAAACCTCTGTCAATGGGTTCTTGGAATGATAATATTCCTATGAAGGTAGATGATTATGGGAGTTTACTTGGTCCTTTTACTTCCATGAATTCCATGTCCTTTCTCCTCATATCCATGAACATTGTCTTGTCCTTCATTCCTCTTATCAACTACACCAACCACCATATCTTTCCAAGAGGGAGAGAGAGAATTTGAATAGGGTCAAGTAGGTATCATTGACCTACTATAACTGGAATTTTCCTCCACTTAATTAATCTTTTTAATGCTAGAGGAAGGAATACACACCTTGGAATGATTCTTGTCCTTTGATTATCCTCCTTTGACAAGATCTCTCCATAAAAACCCTTGATCTTTCTCACTTCATCAGGATTTATGCACATGTGAGCACATTCTTTTTCAATGTATATTTGTGCAAATGGTTATAAAACTCTTAAATATGTTGTTTGGAGGATTTTCAAATATATATGTAATGATAATTAGACTTAAACTAACTATAATATTATCTCTACCATTTTATCATTAAATCACAACTAAAACCAACCCAAATCAACTCATTTTTTAAGATAAACTGTAAAAAAAATGAAATAAACTTATAATTATATACATGCTCATCATAACTTCCTAATATTATATATTCAAGCCATATTACCTCTATTTATGCCCACAAACAAACCTTGAAATTTCGATAGAAAATATTGAGAAAATTCAATACAACCTAAGAAAACATCACATGTGAATAATGAGTAATTGATAGTATAAAAACAAATCAATGGGGTATATGTATGACTACCTAAGAAAAAAATCATAATATTCAATCATCCATATCTACATCTCTTAAATGATATATATAAACATAATTTTAAGATCATGCTAGCAACTACCTATTACCCATCGTATATATGCTTGGAGTATCTTATTTATGTAGTGTTGTCTTTTTTAGTCCCTGCCTGAAGGCAACATGGACTATTGTAAATGGTATGCCATGTTTCAATAGTAGTTCACGTAAATCAATGGCATTTTCATTTTCTTAATCCAAAATTTTCCAAACTAATACAATTTTTGCAATACAATTTCATCTTTTAACCTAAGTTTTAATATGTGTATACTTTGAGGTTTTATTTGGCCTCATATCAAGGTTGGTTGTTACACATATACTTGTGGTAGTGGAAATGCTAGTTGGCATGTTGGCCATGTTCCATAGATCTGTACTAGTTGAACTAATGGTACCCCATATCATTCTTTGTGTCTATCATCATACAAGCTCAAGTTGGCCATGACTCACCTTGCGCACACATTGTTGAGTTACTAAGCCAACCTCCTATGTTAGAATAAAAAAAGAGTTACTTCCTATATTTGGAAATCTCAGGCCCCTTCCCAATTATTGGATCACTCCAGTTCTAAATGCCCCAACCCCAATAGTACATCATTATGGAACCTCTACCATCTAATCAATTAGTGCATGTTCAAAAATTGGTGTGCTTCCCCTCATGATAGGGACCATGCTTGAACAACAATAGGTTAGAAATAGGCAGGATAGGGTTGGAGGGTGATAAGAATGCTTTGAATAGGTTGGCTTTATCCATCGGAATTCCTAGCTTATAGAAAATAGAATGAATGGATTTAGATGGAATGGTTGAATTTTGGAATGACTATTCATAGCTCACACATTCAAGTCCCCGCCAAAATTCTTTAGAATATCAAATCCCTGAAAAAGTCCCCTAATCCATCCTAGGCCTTCAAGTCACCAATGAGAAGAAAATCTATAACTAGACTCAAGCTTTTCCTTTGAGAAGAAAATTAATTCTTAACGTAGTTCCTTGGGATTTTCCTTTAATCAACTCATAAATAAGTCAACATGTTCAACATGTCAACATATCACTTTGAATTATTTAGTAATGCCATACAAAATTATTTAACTTCTGATTGAGAATTTTATGTGATTATTCAAGTATTTAAGTAATGAAGAAATGACATTTTTGGTAAGGAGATTTTCATACATTCTAACTATAAGTCTTTGTAATTTATATAAATATAGAGCTAGTTGCAGATCATGTACTATCATGTACTATCGGTTGTAGTGGATGACCTGTGTATGGGAGTTCCTCCTAGTAATCAAATTTAAATGTGATGTATCTAACTATGGAACTAACTATTTGAGATGACCATCAATCATGGATTGTTGACATAAGATTAGTTGAAACATGTTTTGTAGATATAACTATTTTCCATATTTATGTAGATCTTCTCCTTGAAGGAGTATTATGACTATATTTTCAATTGTTTTGACTATATTTTCAATTGTGTGACAACTTATTTTTCTACCTTGGAAAATTGTGTTCCAATAAAACTCCAATATGACAAGCTTATATAAGAGTCACATTATGTAATGTTCCCAAGAATTTTTTTTTTCTCGAAACACTAACTACTCACTGTTTGTTTGTGTTTGCTTATGTTCTTACATGTTTACTCATGGAGTTGCGCATTAGGGTTTATATGATAATGATTAAGCAATGAAACAATAGATCTGAAGAACATATCATAAACAAGACAAATACAATAAGGAAGACCAATATAGAGCCAATAATGTTATATCTGACCTTTATTTAGATAGTAGATAGATCCTTGTAACAAGATATCTACAGATCTAGAAGAAAACCCCAATAATATCCAAAATGGGATGCCAGCTACTACAATAATAGTCAATACAATGATAATAGCCTACCAAAGGCCCTATGAAGAGAAGATCTAAGCCTCCAAAGGCCAACAAATACAAGATAAGACTGATGATATGAGACCCTGATCCAATATAGTGTCAAACCCCTCCAACTGGTTGAGTTGTGCACTGTCCTGGTAGCTATAGATCCCCTAAGTTTCGACCGTCCTCTTTCTATGCTCCAAATGCCTCAAAACTTCCCCAGAATGTAGATCGGGCTACTAGAACCCTCCTGGAAAAGTATCATACCGAAGATTGAAGTTATGGCTCTCCAAATGAGAAAACCCTCAACTAGTTTGCACCCCCCTGGTTGAATGAATCTCCAATATTTCGACCTCACCTCTTGAAGCCTCCAACTACTACAAAAATAATTGGAATTATAGATCAGGCCAAGAAAATCTAGTTGGTGAAGTATCAAGATGATCTATGAAGATCTGGGTCACCAAATGATGAAAACCTCTTTATGTAGTGTGCCCCTCTCTCATCCAAGTTGTGCCAAGCTCCAGTAAATAATCTGATGGAAAACCTCCTTCTGAATAGACTAGAAATGATGCCTTGGACCATACAAAGAAAACCCAGATGTTGCTTTGCCAAAAATCTTCCTCCTTGCTTCAAATCGAACTGATATTCACAAGATGGTGCTCCCTCCTGATGGAAACCCCCTAGGTTGCGCACTAGCCTGCCTATGCCAATAGATCTGACCCCAACAACACTATAGAATAGTGTGGGATGATTGTTTCACCTCTGAGACCAAGATTGGATCAAGAAAGGTGGAATCTTTCACCACCGAGTTGATCTCTAGCATTTTAGTCACAAACCCTCAAAATTGCTTGTGCTTGTAACACACTTGACTCCTTAATACTATTTTAAGGGGTGGGGCATAATAAATTCATTTTTCCTTAACTAACTAATCTCAAATCATCTCTTGGATCCTACCTCTCGTAGGGAAGGTCCATCCATCAACCAATGCGGCGATTAGCTTAACCCTCGTCTGACACGCAGGCTAGCGGGGAATTCAGAGTTTGGTGCTTCAACGTTGAATGTATCCTTTCTATCTATGCACGAGACCTGCTGAAGTCCTGAACTTTATAAGTCCCAAAAGCTTGCCACGTGGTTCTGGACTTTAGACCCTTTTGTTCCCTCTACAATGCTACATCCCAAATCCCTCAAAGTCTCGGAGTCCTGGTCACTTCACCAACCACGGCTAGGTGGACACATACTAGGAATTGACA
This sequence comes from Picea mariana, assembly GCA_032191745.1. Lineage (NCBI taxonomy): Eukaryota > Viridiplantae > Streptophyta > Pinopsida > Pinales > Pinaceae > Picea > Picea mariana. Next base: position 3,523 of record JASDQU010356297.1, on the reverse strand, counting down.
TGTAGGAGGGGTCAGGGTGACATGTGTTACGTTCCAATGGGCCTATGGGGTATGTGATCCACATGAATATGGGTGACATGTAGCACGTCAAGCTGGGGTCCACATCACCTTGGGTGACTTCACTACACCACGTCATCCCGGACTGACAGCCTTCTAACATTCCTTAGATCTCACGGTCGAGATCTGACCATGTATATTTATATTTCTACGACTCTTGTTACCTTGGGGATTCAACGTTTAGGAGTTTTGCGGTGCAAACTCTTTTTTTCTCCCAAAGTGTCCAATCTCTGAACTAACAGGGCTAGCACTGCGTGCCTCCGGTATATCGACAACTAGGAAAGAGATCGAAGGATCCCTTGATCTACGGTTTTGGGCTCCTAGAGGCTCCGGACTTTGGGTTTTTTAATCCTAGTTTAGTTGGTAAGATAGGTTCACCTAACCACTTAGGGAACCTCCTAATGTCGGTCAACCTTACGGGTAACCGTAACTCTTGGTCGACTTTGACCAGTTTATGACTATGAGAGCCGACAATACTCCGAAGTCCCAGACTTTTGGAGCTCTGAAGCCAGAAGGACTTAGATCCCTTAGGCTTAGACTAAGGTTACTAGTTGTTGGTCATATGGGTTCTCCCGAACAGATCTCATCCATTCATCTTCCAGATGAAATGGGCTTCCCTTTCGAGAATTAAATCACTATCCTTCCTGAGCTTCATCATAAAACCATTAAGGGTTTGGGCATGATATCTCAGTCACACAACAAGGAGTCTGAAGGGGATAGTCTCGTTAGACGGACATGTCCATATTGACGCAATACTTTCTATCTCAGTCGTCCTATAGGTTTATTTCCCAAGGCACCTTGAAGGCTATGTTGGGGCACATAGACAATTAATTAGAAGCATAAGTTCACAGGAAGACAAACACATACACATAACTTAACCATTTCAATACAGAAACCATTTTAGATATATAAATACACGGATGCATCCATTGTTACCAATTCAGAGAAGAAAGCATGAAAAAACTTATCTGAACGAGAAGGTGTGATGCGACTGCTGAAAGAGGTGCCTGTTTCCAACCAACCATAGGCTCAGTCACTCCTAATGGATTTACCACTAGCCACCCTCGATTCATACCACGTTTCTCTGAGATATACTCCTTTCTTCCAGATCAACAACAGTAGGGACGAAGGTTACTCTCCTCCTCCCGCATAATCTTGGAAACGATTTACACAATACCAATCAAAGAGGGTCGCCTAAGTACTTCTTCATTCACTCAGTAGCCTTGTTTATCAACTTGCATCATAACCCTGCTATCCATTTCCTGTGACTAGAACATGCTCTTTTCTTAGGTCTTCCTTGAACCCAAGAGCTTAGTCTCTCGTCTTTGCACTCTTCACAGGTCTTCCTCTACCCACCACACCTTCCTTTCTTTCCTTTCTCAACAAGATTGTGTGTGGATCAAATTCCCAGTTTGTGGTCAGGTCTGAAATCCTTACATATGGGTGATATTTCCCATCCCCTCATTAACTCTTGAGGAGGTCTTCCCACCTACCATCCTAATTGTAATTCATTCGTGGGTTAGAGGAATGTTCTGGTCCCGAGAAATTAAATCCAATAAGGTACTGGTTTGGTGGAGGTTAACGCAACCATTCCTGGTCCTCTTCACCATCTCATTCATAGCATTCATGGTCTCTCTTAGTACACCCCCCTTCCAGCAGTCATGCAACACTTATCCATTTTCTAGTAAGTAACATAATTTACACTCATTGACCTTTTATACAAAGTCCCATCAAATCAAACATTCACGCACATTGAGTTTTCCATAGTCTCTTGGCCAATATAGTTATATTTACAAACTGGGAGAAATGGGGTGTTACAATTCCCTCCCCCTTAAAGGAACATCGTCCTCGATGTTCTATCTATCAACATGCTCTGTATATACAGAAGTAAAAAATAATGGATATCCCTGTCTCATGGCATCCTCCATTTCCCGCGTAGCCTCATCTAGGCCAAAGTGTTTCCACTGCACCTTAACCTGTGCAATGGTTCGGCTCTTGAGTGGGGTTTCCTTCCTGTCTAGTATGCATTGAGGTTCTGGCAGGAATTCTCCCTCCGATTCCACCTAGATCACAGACCAGTCAATTATATGATTAGAATCATGTACATACTTATTCAATAATGAAACATGGAAAACATTATGTGCCTTTACTGTGGGAGGGAGTGCTAGCCTATAGGCTACAGGTCCCATTCTATCTAAGAATTCAAAGCATCCACAATACTGATGTGCCATCTTGGCACAAGCTCCCATTCTCAGGGAACTCTTCCTGGGCCGAACTCTAAGATAAACATGGTCTCCTGTCTTGAACTCTCTGGGAGTTCTCTTTCTACCGGCGTAACTCTTCTATCTATCCTGAGAAGTTTTTAGATTTCGCTTTATCTGAATCACTTGTTGTTCCATTTATTTTAGTAGGTCATATACGATTGTAATTTTGTCCATTGGATTACTCTAGCTGATCATAATCTTTCACTATCTACCATAGAGGGCTTCAAAAGGGCTCATCTTCAATGACTCTTGATAACCATTGTTATAGGAAAATTCTACCAATGGCAGGCAGTCTTCCCACTTCTTAGGCTGATGCATTACATGCATTCTTAACATGTCTTCTAATATTTGGTTTTATATTTTTGTCTCTCCATCAATTTGGGGGTGATAGGCTGTGCTAAACAACAATTTAGTCTCAAAACCAGCCATCAAGGATTTCCAAAATCTTGAAGTGAATTTTGTGTCTCTGTCAGATACAATCTCCCTATCCATTCCATGTAGTTTGAATATCTCCTTCATGAATATGTTGGCAATATCTATTGCCTTGCAAGTTGATTTGACATGAGAGAATTGAGCACACTTGCTCAATTTTTCCACCACTACCATGCTGGAATCATTTTGCTTGGTTGATTTTGGTAATCTGGCGATGAAATCCATGGAGATGGTTTCCCATTTCCATTATCGAATTGGTAGAGGCTGTAAAAACCCTACTGGGTGTTGGTGTTCTTCCTTAACTTGTTGGCATTCTAGACACTTAGCTATATAGTCAGCTATGTCCTTTTTCAATCCAGGCCAATTGAATTGTTTACTAGTGGTCGTGATCATTTTATGATATCCTGGGTGACCAATATATGGTCTCTTGTGCAGTTCGTCCATTATGAACCTCTTCAAGTCGTCACAACTTGGGATATACAATTTTTTTTTGTAAGTCAGCAAGCCTCCATCGGCCATTTGATAGCCTTGATACTTTATCCCTGTAGGCTCTTGCCTTAGGTACGAGGTCACAGTTGTTGTGCCTCTTTTGTCACCTAAATGAGAAAAACTGAGGTGCTTACAAGCTTAGTTGGGTTAGCTAAGAAAGACAACTATAAAGGAAAAGGGTTAGAGAAAGAAACATAAAAGAACAAGCTAAGAATTAAACTAAGAAATAAAAGAACAACTAAACTATTGAGCATAAGGACATAAGAACAAAAAACCAATTG
>JASDQU010356296.1:0-11905 GCA_032191745.1 Picea mariana | reverse complement strand
CAAGATAAGTATTCTGAATTATGATTTAACACGTTTGGCATGACTGTGTTGTTCTGTATCATGTTTTCCACTGTGTAAATGAATTAATTATGAATGCTATGGAACATTTAATTATAGAAGTACCCATATATTTTACTCTGAGTTGTTAAGTGTGTTTAATTCTGGTTAAATGCATTTGTTTTTAAATCCATGTAATGAATGGTAAACTGGGAGGTTGGGTGAACCTTTGTAGTGAAGGGTACACTACAAATTGGTATCAGAGAAATTGGTGCACTACAAATTGGTATCAGAGCAAATTGGTACACTACAATACCCTTATGCAATGCAGGGTGACAACTTTGGAATTGAAACCACGGAGGAAGACCTTCAACTTGGTTACAAGTATGGTTATAAAGCTGTGGTTGATCTTAGGAAAATCATGGGGCAGACCCCAAGATCCAATTTGCGGGATAAGGTAAATAAAAATCAGTCCACATTAACCTTTCATTACTTATAAAATACGTAAATGCTTGATATTGTCCATAATTTAATGTCTTACTTTGTTTTAATCAGGGGAGCAACACTATCAACCAAACCATTAGTATTGGACAATAGAGCGTTGATAGTGCAATGCATCCAAAATATCATGGTGCTCCCCAACAATCCCATCCCAGTGAGGTGCAGCTCCAAGATGTTCTTGTGACTGAGGCCCACGATGGTAAAATGTCTATATATTAATCATATACTTAATAATTGTGTACTTATAAATTTTGACGTTTCAATGGCAAAGAATGTCATAGTTGATCCTCCTCGACCTAAAGATCAGGTGAACAGGCCGGCAACCATTCCAACGGTGCCGACTAGAGGACCAGGTAAATAATTACATTGCAACATTTTTTTTTTAATATTAATGAACTACTTCAATGATATTTAAAAATTGTCCATATAAATTTAATATTTTTTATTTTTGTAGGTGGTGGCCCCTCACAGCAGCATCCACACCGTGGGTACGAGACCATACGTACTCGGCATGAAAGGAATGAAACAACATCAGCTGCTGAAGAGCACCCAGTAAATGAAGACATGGATATGGATGAATTACTTAAGACCTAGAAATCACAAAAGACTAAAAGAAATTCATGATGTCTTTTAATAATTTTATAAGACAGTTAGATGTACATTATATAGCTGAACATGTAATGATGCATATAATGCATTGAGATTATGGGTACTTTTTCATATGATAATATACACAAGGCTATTTCTATGGCTTGTATATATTCGTGAATGTAATTTTGTTATACACTTAATTATAATTTCAGCTTCTCTTATAAGACTTGGTATATATTGATTTGATACTCCTTGATTCAAGACGTGATAATGCAAGCAAGACCTGGTGCCTTGTGCTTGGGATATGGAGTCTAGGCAACAAATAGAACTTTAATATGCAATATGAAACTTCCACAATATTGTGACATGATATATGCAACTTTGAAAGTCTTGTGACATGTGACATGTGGCAAGCATCTTTTCCAAGCAATGTGCAAACTTTAAACTTGGTGCAACATGCAAAAATAAATTTTTGGGAAGATGCAATAATAAGTTTTAAGGATTAATCATGAGGGGTTGGAAATGGCCATGTAAAACATTTTATAATATTTTTTCAGAGCATTACCCTTCTTTTCATTGTGTCTCACATGACAAGGAAACACAATCACATTGCCATTGTCAATTTATATGTGGAGGGTTATTCAAGGTTTCAAGACTCTCTTCATATTTTATTACTTTAATCCTCTCATGGTCATGTTAATCCATATAGAGGTCCATGATATAAAAACACATTTTTATAATGTTGACATAAATTCCAATCTTCACTTTGTCGATTAGAGGGCACAATTTTGGCAACAATTTAATGTTTTTAGTTCCATGAAATTTATTTTGTTTCTTCAACAACATTAAGGATTAAAAATGGGGGGTTGGAAATGGCGATGTCAAACATTTACTCTTTCACACATGTGCATCATCTCAATATTCATGTCTACAATACGCATAGATGATTTTAGGGGCGAAATTTCTCTCATGGGCGGAATTAAGGGGCCTCCAATTTTTTATTGGGCGAATTTTTTGTATTAGAGTGATTTTTTAAAGCTTATATTATTACCTAGTAATTTATTTTAGGGGGAAAATCCTATACAGGGTTAGCCCATGTTTTTAGGAGGGATAGAGGAAAAACACTTATATTTAGCCCCTGAAATTTGGAGGGACAAGCTTCCATTAGACAAATTTCTAGAAGTATGGGAATTTCTGATAGCTTCTTCGCCCTGCCATTTGGTAAAATTAGTGTTTATGGTTTAATTTCGCCCCAATTTTGTGGTATGGGCAGTGGGCATTGGGTAGCTACAATATTCCCTTTTCCTGATTTCCAAAGAACATGGATATTTCTGATAGCATTTTGGCCCTCCCACATGGTATAAATTATATGGGATCTAACCATATATGCATTCCCCATTTTACATCTTTGTGCTTATTTGAATTTCCCCTTTGGGCCTTGATGGAATAGAGGTTTACAGTTTTACTCTTCGACGTTCTTCTGCTACTTCTTATTTCCCCTTTGGGCCTTGAGGTTTATGATTTTACTCTTCGACATTCTTCTGCTGGGTAACAGGTTACTCCTAGGTTTGGCCCAGGCACCAGTGACCATATTTTGTTAGCCTTCCAACAGAGGAGGACCCCGCTCGCGGCTCAACGCTGAGGCTCGACCACACTGGAAAACTCGCATATCTGTATTTTGATTCTCTACGTTTCCATCAAACAAGTGGTGTAGCCGTAACTTCAGAGAGGTGCTTACCGATTTTCTATTTGCTGAAAATATAAGTTAGTGAATGTCTTTTTACATCCATCCAGTGTAATTTTCATCAAAAATATAATATAAGAGATAACACAATTCAAATAGAATTTAAATTGCTTAATGGCATGAAGGTTTCATCATAGCTGATTTCTCGTTTCTTTGTTTATCCCTTGGATACCAACATTTCTTCATGATTATCTAGTGATCCATTGACTTGTAGTTTATTTTGTATACCCATTTTCATCCTCCTATTGGTACTACACATCATACCTTTTTCTCTGAGAACCCCTTTGAAAATACTTGGAGGGCCTTGTGATTTTACATTAATCATTTTAGTTCTTGGTAACATCCCTTAGATTCTCTTGTTTAGAGCAACTAAGATGAGTCAAMTTTATGTCCCAATGAGACTATTTGGTTCYACCTTGATTCATGTTACAAATTATTAGTACCTATGTGAGTTGTACTCATCCTGTGTTTCCCAATATTAACCTCTAGTTGTATTAGTGGTTTATTGATATGCCAATTAAAATATGTGTTCCTAATAAYTGACCATTCCTAGTGGAATGATTTCAGTCACTACTAGGTGATTCTTGCATTTATTGTATGAACAAGGMAAGTCTTCAATAAACTTATCATTTACTTCCCCACTACCTTTTGTTGTCATTCTATGTCAGCCACACCTTAATTTCTACCTCATGTTGGATTCAATGACTCATCATTACCTTTTTTTTTTTACTGGGGGAATCGGCAACTCGTGGTTCTCGTACTCGCGTGACATGGGGTCGATCCCCRTCGGCTACCACTATAACCCCAGGTGCAACCACCCAGCCCACAAGAATGGCGCACGAGTAAATATGGGTGAGAATCGAACATGAGACATCATTTTACAAATTTCCTTCCATTTACACGGCACTTGCCAATCCGTCTACACCCGTGTGGGACTCATCATTACCTTGATTCTCATGGGCCTCCCCCTATTGACTTCAAAACCTATATTCTATGGCTTTTTCTTAAAGGACTATCTACCTTGGCCTCATCTTCATCATTGGTGGGTGCCTTAGAATAAGCAAGGATAGACATGAGTGCTCCTTGACATGGTTGTTTCATACATGCTTCACTTCAACTCATCATTACACTTTTGAGAAATATACACTTGACATTTCAATGATTCAATTGATTCTACCAATTTCTCAAACATTTTTGAGATGCATCATACCTCAAAAGGCGGTTTCCCTTCAAGTAGTCCCCCACATGTTCTAGCATCACCATTTTCTCTTAGATATATAGCTCCTTTTTTTGTAATTCAAATACTAGGTCTTGGAGTTTACGAACACCATTGTCAGCTTTTTGGTCAATTCAGGACATAAATATAATTTGTTTACAACAGTTTACAATTTAAATTTTGGTCAATTCTAGACATCAATAATTAGCAGTTCCCTTGTTTACAACAATTTACATATTACCCATTGACATATTCTACACCAAATATCAAGGAGAATTTACAAATCTTTGATCTTGAATACCCTTGTTAGAAAAAGGCATTAAGCACTCAACAACATGACTGGGACACCTGTAGTAGCAACTATGTCCATATTCAATTAGTGATGCTCATTGTGATGTGGACACATAAAATTGTAGAGAAACAGAGCAAGATGAGTTGGTGGATGAGAAACATTTTGAAGGCACAATGTGGCAAAAGGCCAATTCCATTTCTAGTTCCATGAAGAAGGTGAGCATTGAATTTTCAATATAGCTACACATGGGTTTCTTGAATTGCTGTCAAAATCTCATGGTTTCCTGCAACTTCATTTTTTATAAAAAAATTCTTTAGGTTTGAGTAGGTTACTAACCTTCCTCGTGTGGGGATGGTAGGTATATTAGATCCCTCACGAAGTATGTAGAACTGACTTTTCTTTCTTCATCCAATTTGCATCCCAAAGATACCATTCCTTTGAACTCGATTACAACACCACCAAAGTCTATATTCTTATCATAGGAATTCATCAAGTTTGTGTAGTTTGATTTGTTTTAATGCCTCACAATCGTATTTCCTCATATTTCATCATCATTTGGTCTATATTATTCACCTTTTCATATCCTTTACTTAGTGTTGATTCATGGGATTCCTTCTTGCAATCTCTTCCCCTAACATTCACCATTGGACTTAGTTCTTTTTGATGGCTAACCATTTTATGAGAACTTGGTAGTTAGGTTTCAACTTGTACACCAAAATGATATATTTAGTGCCTATGTGAGTGTAAATCCCTAGTGTGCCTTTAGAATATTGGCATACCAAATCCCTTACTGCCAGTAGGAATGATATAGTGAGTTTGATTGCCTTGGCTTTATAGATGAAAAATTTTCTAGCTTCTACTTGTCCCTAAAATTTGTTTACAACAATTTACAGTTTAAATTTTGGTCAATTTTGGACATCAATAACTAGCAGTTCCTTTGTTTACAATAATTTACATATTACCCATTGACAGATTCTACACCAAATATCAAGGAGTATTTCCAAATCTTTGATCTTGAATACCTTTGTTAGAAAAAGGCATTAAGCACTCAACAACATGATTGGGACACTTGTAGTAGCAACTATGTCCATATTCAATTAGTGATGCTCATTATGATGTGGACACATAAAATTGTAGATAAATAGGGCAAGATGAGTTGGTGGATGAGAAAAATTTTGAAGGGACATTGTGGAAAAAGGCCAATTCCATTTTTGGTTCCATGAAGAAGGTGAGCATTGCATTTTCAACATAGCCACACATGGGTTGCTTTAATTGTTGCCAAAAGCTTGTGGTTCCCTGCAACTTCATTTTTTTATAAAAAATTTCTTTAGGTTTGAGTAGGTTACTAACCTTTCTCATGTGGGGATGGTAGGTATATTAGAGCCTTCACAAAGTCTGCAGAACTATATTTTTCTTTTTTCATCCAACTTGCATCCCAAAGATACCATTCATTTGAACTTGATTACAACACCACCAAAATCTATATGCTTATCATAGGAATTCATCAAGTTTGTGTAGTTTGATTTGTTTTAATGCCTCACAATCACATTTCCTCTTATTTCATCATCATTTGGTCTATATTATTCATCTTTTCATATCCTTTACTTAGTGTTGAGTCATGAGATTCATTCTTGCAGTCTCTTCCCCTAACATTCACCATTGGACTTAGTTCTTTTTGATGGCTAAACATTTTATGAGAACTTGGTAGTTAGGTTTCAAATTGTACACCAAAATGATATATTTAGTTCTTGTGTGAGTGTAAATGCCTAGCATGCCTTTAGAATATTTGCATACCAACTCCCTTATTTCCAGTAGGAATTCTCTGGTAAGTTTAATTGCCTTGGCTTGATAGATGACAAATTTTCCAGCTTTTACTTGTCCCTAAAATTTGTTTACAACAGTTTACAGTTTAAATTTTGGTCAATTCTAGACATCAATAACTAGGATGAACTTGTTGATATATTGGTCCTATTATTGATTCTCATCCTTGAAAACTTCATATTCAACCAAATTCAATAATCTAGTTTCTTCCACTCCTCGTTGGAGTCATCATTATTTTACCTTTCCTCATCTAGCACTTTGATGCCATAATATGATATAGAAGTTTCATACTCATTTATGAAATCTCACAAAGGAAATTTGGTACCACTCATGCTCAAACTAACACCCTTTGGATCATTTTGATTTTCTCTTCTAGGAATGGAACCCACTTCTAGCCAAAATTGTTGTCCTAATACATGGGTGTTAGGAGATTCTTAGGTTAGTATTTTTCCAAATTGGGAAGAATGTAGTTCTCATTTAATAGATAAGACATATTTATTATCTCCTTCAACTTATGATTTGAATACACCTAACCTACCAAATTTACAGGTGGATTGAATGGTGATTCTTTCTATTCTTCACAATGAAATGGTAACTAGTGGACACAATCTTCCTAGGAAACTCCAACATGCTAATGCCTTTTCTGACCAATTTTGAAAATGTTGTTGGGTGGTCCAAGGACCAAAATCCCCCAAACCCTAATGTAAGATAAACATACCATCTAAAACACTTATCCACCCATTGAATTCTCAATCTCTCAATGGTTTTGAATATTGGGGAGGTATCCTAATGTTTGCTCTTCTTTCTTATTGTCATTGTTTGAGTCTTTGAAGGGAACCTCTAGTTTTCCACCATTCTTGTTTTCATTACACTTGTAACATTTTTATTTCCTGCTTCTACATACCATATGGATTATAGAGCTTACTACCATTACACATATTAATGTATGGATTTTCACCTCTTTCCATTATATCCATTAAGCTTTGCAATATTTCTAGGTCTTGAAGCATATCACAACGTGAGGAGAAATTTGGGAAAAAGTATTAGAGTAGCTTCATTCGAATTGAATATTCTATACGGAATTTTACTAATTTTATATTATTTCTCTTGCAGGTTTCACTTTTGGCTTCTATATCAATTTGAAATTTCAATTGTGGAATATTTATTGAGATGTCAAACACCAATCGTGGGAAGAAAAGATCAAGACAAAATGATCTATCATCATACTTTCAAAGACCTCAATCCAAGGATCCACATTCTCTTCATGCTTTGAGCTCTTTTGAGCAACCTATCACTGAAAGAGATTTCAACTATTGTGAGAATGCATCTAATATCCAAATAATAGATAAGGAAATATGTTCCCCTAGTGGTCAAAGTGAGATAAATGCATTTTCACCAGAAATTGGCAATACAAATGTCAAAAATATTTCATTGGAAAAGAACACAACCAATTCACGGAAAAGACAAAAGGCCAAAGGGACCTAGGGAGAGTCTTCCAACCAGACTGGGTCTCAAAATTTCCATCTATTGATCCATTGCCTCCAAAAAATGAGAAAGAGAAACCAAAAGTTAGATGCAATATATGTAGTTGGAAACTTGGCATGCCAACGACATTTCAGATGAAGTTAGATACAATTGAGAAGCATGTACGAAAGGTGTATGAAAAGAAAATTGTAGATGGTGAGGAGAAATCTACTGTCAGATGGAAATCTTCTGAGGAATGCCAACATGTCAAATATGCTGATGAGTATAATAAATATTTAATAAGTAAGCAAAAAATCGAGGCAGGTGGAGGAACCATCACATCTCTATTCAAAAAGATGATGGAAATAAATTTGTTATCCAAGACAATTCAATTAAGCACTATATTTCACATCTTATCTAAAGGGCGTTCTATGATAGATTATCTAGATTACATGAAATATATATATTTTCTTCAAATGCCAAACTTTCCATCTTCTCATTGATCTTTAATGAGTGGTTGGGAATGGGCAAAATATCTAGCTCAAGTAGAAAAGGAAGATATGAAAGAGAAGATTGCAAGTGATAGGTTTGTGTCATTTTCTTTGGATGAGGTTACAGCTATTGATAACACTTCATGGATTTGTATGAGTATTTGTATGGTTAATGACCATATTAGGCATTCCTATCTACTTGGGGTTCATAAAATGATGGATAATTATACAGCTGGAAATATTTATGAACTTGTTAATAATAGCTTGAAGGAAAGTGGTGGTATGGATCCTTTAATGATCACAAAAAGGTTGGTATGTGTTGGAGCAGATGGAGCATCGGTAAGGAAAGGAAAAAGGAATGGCCTTTGTGTTAGACTACAACTATCAGCTTCACCATATATGTTGATTATTCATTATATGGCTCATCGAATGAATCTTGCATTTAAAATAGTAAGCAAGTTTCCATCGGTTTCAAAAGTTGAAGATCTTGTATGAGAGGCTTATGCATATTTTTCTTGTAGTCACAAACAATTTTCAGAGTTAAAAAAATCTGTCGACGGTGTTACAAATGGAAACAAGCTTGTTGGAAAATGTTTAACATGCAACATATGCTTGTCATTGATGGCAAGTACAGCAATGAAGATTGCATGAGTATAGGAAGAATGTAATAGATGGGCACCAGAAGTATTTTGGGAAGAAGCTGCAGGGCAACCTTGATAAGATCAGAAGAGATAGTGCAGAGGATGTTTGGTATGTTTTACAGGCAGCGTAAGCTTGTCATTGATGGAAAGTATAGTATTGATGATGGCTTGAGTACAGCAGCGATGATCAACAACACAGTGATATTTAGGAAGACCAGCGATGCAACAATTGTCTAAACGCAACAATCCTCAGTCGTCAAATCGAGGATTGATCTAAACTATTGATCAGGCATGATGAAGTCCTATAAAGTTTGAGAAGCACTGCTGATCGTTGGATCCCATCCAAAATTCCTGATAGAACGAGGGCAGTCAGATCTGAGTTTAGACAAGAAGAGCATGCTGAAGAGGAGGATAGATCTCAGGCGTTAGATCTAAGCGCAGGATCTGACCATCATTGGATCAAGAAGAACTCACACATCCTTTAAGGTACAAGGAGAAGCGGGTGTAATCGCGATATGCAAAATTGTGACTTAATCTGAGCCGTCAGATCAAAGTTGAATCTGGACCGTTAATCTTAGTCCATGTCATAGTTTTGTGGATCGAGAGTTGAAGAGATAAAAGAATATTAACATCAAGAATCACGAAATCCCGATATGCAAAATTGCGACTTAATCTGAGTCGTCAGATCAAGGTTGAATCTGGACCATTGATTCCAGTCCATGTCAGAGTTTCGAGGATTGCGAGTTGGACATGTCAAAGATTATTAACCTCAGGAATCCTGATATCACGATATGCGAAATCATGATGTAATCTGAGCCGTCAGATCAAGGTTTGATCTGGACCGTTGATTCCAGTCCATGTTGGATTTTCGGGGATCGAGAGTTGGAGATGTCAAAGTTTATTAACATCAGGAATCCCAATATCGTGATATGCAAAATTGTGATTCAATCGCAGCCATTGAATCAAGCTCAGATCTGGACCGTTGAACTAACTCCATATTGGAGTTTCGGGGATTGCAACATGGAGAGGCAAGAAAAAAATGCAACAAGAATGCCAAAATCGCGATATGCGAAATCGCGATTCAATCACAGTCGTTGAATCAAGATCAGATCTGGACGATGGAATCACAGGACATGTGGCAAGCGATCGAGATTTCATTGACTTGGGGTCAATAGAGCATAGTGTTGAAATTCATGAAAATGAGAAATCGTGAAAGCGCTTTTTGCATAGGCACTTGGTTATGACCATAGTCATATTGGGGAAGGAGCTAGCGCAGAAAATTTCTGTATCAAAACTTTGAAAATCATGAAATGAAGTGTCGAGACACTCAACACAGGATTGCTGAAATGCCGAAACCCGATTTAAAGGCAATGTCAATAAAGTTCATCCAACGGAGAAGATAAATTGGAATATGATCGGAAGGTTACTGTTCTCTCTCAAAGTTAACTCCCCAGTTATGAATCTGTTAGCAAAACAGACTCATGATTGCAAATCAGTTAGTGTTTCAGTTGGTGTTTTAGTTGCTCGGACAATTATCTTTCTTTTTCCTAAGGAAATGGGAAGTGGAACCACTGAGGGTGTGTGTATAAAAGAAAATAAGACAGACTGTGTAGGTTTGGCTGTTCTGGATGATAATGAATAAAACTGAAGGGGATCGGAGGGCTACTGATGTACGACACAGTGAAACTACCAGAAACCATTGATGGCGTCTGCCAGAGAATTCGAAGAGACCTCTGTGTAATCGCCAGAGGAGATGAAGAGTCTCCAAGCTTTGTCCAATGAAGGAAGACTATTCTTAGAAGGGATTGACAGATGGATGAGCGTTGAAGCCTGTAGCTGAAACATAGAGGGTGAGCTCAACTGTAACAGAGAAGACAAAGAGTCTCAACTATAAGAGAGAAAAAGGAATCTCGGCATAATACCTAGTGATTATAGACACATGGGTTGCACCACCAGAGAAGCTGAAGAGTCATGATGATGATCAGGCAGAGCACTCGAGAGGTGGAGGATATCGGCGTGGTGTGAGTATGCAGAGGCATTGCAAAAATTGCATGCACAAGGTGCACAGAAGTGATAAGTACATAGTACAGAGAAGAGAAGCGGTTGTTGTTGCTGTTGGAGTTTGCTGTGGTTGTTGTTGTTGAAGGTGATTCATGTGTGAAGAAGGAGGAGAGTGCAACAGCTCAATTGAACATAAGAGGATCTGTGCAGTGAATGGACATGGCACAAAGAGCATAAAAAGTAGAAGAACAGATAGCGCAAGTCATGTGTGCAGGAAGGCAATGAGGCAGACAGAGCAATGAAATGCAACAAAACAATGATGTGTCTGGTAAGCCATTGTTGAACATTATATCACTGTAATAAGTTTCAGCAGCAAAGATTTATATTTCAGGGTGGAAGGGAGGTGCTAGGGAGGACTGTTGTCCTCGGAGGTTCAAGTGGGTGCTTGAACACAGGAAGTTGTAGCTTCCATCTAGTTGCAGCCAGAGAAACCAGGGTGGCAGGGTGGTGCAAGGGAGAACTATTGTTCTCTATTATACAGGTTGGTTTCCTGTATGATTGGAAGTTGGTGCTTCCATATAGTTGGTTCTAGAAACACTCAGGGAGTTGGTGCTTCCTTCTAGCGGGTGCTAGAGAAAACAGAGAGTTGGTGCTCTCAGCAAGTAGCAGCTTGCAAAACAGAGGTTGTAGCCTCATTATGAGTTGGTGCTCATATGTATGATAATGTAAAGAATGTAACTATTACTTATCATATAAATAAAAAGAGGTTTTTACCCTTTAGGGGTTTCCTCATGAAATATCTGTCTCTGTTTATCACATGTGCGTGACTGATGCTGAATATGCTATTTCTTACTTCCCTGCACTATTGTGATTGTCCTTCAGTGTTTCTGCAAAGAGTTTAAAAGAAGCATAATTGTTTAAGCATAGTAATAACTGATTCACCCCCCCCCTCTTAGTTGTCCAACAATTGGTATCAGAGCCGACCCCCTTTTTATCTAAGGGTAGATCCTAGAGCTTAAACATGACAAGCCATGAAGGGACTTCAGTCACTAGGCCTCCTCTATTTGATGGAATGAATTTTGCCTTCTGGAAGGTTAGAATGAGAACATACCTAATGGCCTTAGGAGCTGATGTCTGGGATGTAGT
>JASDQU010356294.1:0-11970 GCA_032191745.1 Picea mariana | reverse complement strand
AGTAACTTATAGCTAAGAAGAAGAAGGCATAACTCTATTATCAACCAATGTCTACAACCTACAAATAAGATATAACTATTAACACACAACCATGGACATCCCTCTATACACAGTTTAACAAGAAATATGCAATTAAGGAAACATAATTAGATATGCAATTTGTAATTAACATATAAACACAACAACAATTAAAATTGAAAAATTCATACAGTAAATAGACAATTTAGAAATATAAGTAAGAAACAAGGTGAATGTAACTATATACCGATATACACAAACACCCAAACCATTGGTGGGCCTCCTAGCAGGTCGCGCAACACTCCAACAAGAAACACAGATGCTAAATCAACACAACACTATTATTACGCATGAAAGCAGAGTATAGAAGAAAATCAGTGATAATGTCTATATCAAATAGTAAAATTCATCTTTTAGTTGTGCCATAGATAGTGGTATTTATAGGTGATTATAGCTTGAGAGGTCGACTAATGGAAGGGTCCACCTTCTGTAAAAACAGTACACTCATTAAATGAGTTCTAACAACAACATCTTCTAACAATATTGTGATCCACTCAACGATCATTGTGACTACCCAATCATAGGTGTGTCGATCTCTGTAGCTGGAGGGAACAAGGGGGCATAAAAGCCAGGTTCTTGATTCGTCCATCAAAGGCCCCCAATATACTAACTACCAGCTTCAATGTGCTTCAAGTGCCGGATTGCGGGCCAGATGGAATGTTGGATCGTGTTCTAGATCAAGTGATAAATGGAGTGTCGAATGAGGTACCAGATGGAGGATCAGATAGTGATTCCACCCTATTGCATGAAAACCATACGTTATATCTTCATAAACATTTAACTGAGCCGAATTGATCACAAAATCATTGCAAAAATGCCAATTATACATACCTTATGTGAATTCATGGTGAATTGATATATAAACCTTTGAGAAATCCTTCAAATGGATAAATGAGAGCATATCATATGTAATATCGCATGCAAAAAGGATTTTTCCATCGAAACAAAATAGTCAAAACATGAACCCAACATTACCCCCATGCCTAAGGATTTGCAGGTCCCTCTACAAAAAAAAAATGAATCACCCGACATAGCTAGAATCCTGAAGGAGGGGGTGGATTGGATTTAGAATCTTCCTCATCTTGTCCTGGGGATTTTTTCTTGGGCCTTTTAATATGTTTCAATTACATCCAAAGTCTATGATTGGTGGTGGTCATTTGATCAACGAATCGTTGAACATAATTCAACTTTTCTTGCAATACCGCATTGTCATGATGTAGATGCCTATCCATAGTTTTTCACTCTTCCAATTGTTGAAGCAACTGAGCATTTTCTTGTTACGATTTCTCAATAACTTGGGTATGATCAGATGGTTCAAAATAAAAGGGCTTGGATCCCTTGATGAATGTAGAAGGTATATCAGCTTTGGAAGATGATGTAGTCATCTGGGAGGAAGGAGTAACAGAGTTCTTGTGAGAGAGAATAGGTTCATATTTAACTTCTTTATCAGGCTCAATATCTTCTGCAAAATCTTCTATGAGTCTTTTATGGGGGATTTCATGATAATAAGATAATTGGATAGGATATGAAGTGCTTGGAGGTTTTACATTGGATTTTCCACTTGTACTCCAGGTACTTCTTCGAAAAGATTCCCCTTTGAATCAATTGGACTCTCTTCTATTTGTAGGAACTAAAGGAAAGTATTGCTAAAATGCATCTTGTAGCTTCTTAAGTTGAGGATCAATAGGTGTTGAAGGAAATGGGGAATTATCAACAGTTTTTTTTTATTTTCTTACACGATGAGGCTGCAGGGGAATCAACAATTTTCTTGGCCTTTTGATCAGACAGAGATATAGTTTGAGTTGGAGGGTTTGGAGTATTTAGAGAGTGA
Organism: Picea mariana; assembly: GCA_032191745.1. Lineage (NCBI taxonomy): Eukaryota > Viridiplantae > Streptophyta > Pinopsida > Pinales > Pinaceae > Picea > Picea mariana. Next base: position 10,061 of record JASDQU010356294.1, on the reverse strand, counting down.
GGATTATATGGAGTAACGACCCCTAAATCAACTGATATCTTGCTAGTCTTGACTGTGAGATGGGGGTTTGAGAATTGGTAGAGGAATTCATCCCATGTCTTGCCCTGTTTTGTCAATTTAGTTATGAAAAGCAATTTGATGAGGATGTGATGGAATAGATTGTTATGAGGGTTGGCCAAGTTATTACAAACTTGGGAAGACATTTTCTCAATACTTTTCAATAAGTAGAAAGGAAAATTCATCGGTTTATTAAATTGGAAATGGGCTAATAGATGAAAATGACAATCTTTGAAAATAGAGTACCTACCTTCACAAGTGATAATATTGGTAATTACGATCAAGGGGTTAATAAATTCATCCTTGATACATTATTTTGAGTACCCTTTGGCTCCAGAAAAGTTTTAAAATTCAGGCTTAAATACTCTGTTATAGCTTGGATGTGGCAATTGATGGTGTTTGAGCCATCGATCCCCAATCCGTGGCAATTTCGTGGCTGAGGAAATGATTCTTCAAAGACCAAGAAGGCTAGAGACCCTATGCACACCAACCTCCCATCAAACCCAAGAGTGAATTGTAGTGAGACACCATCATCATGGCCCTACATACTGGCCATGAATGGTTCCCACCCTGCGCGAAGGAAAATCTCTCTACACTCTATGAATTCAGGAATGGACAGATGCTCAACATAGGAGGAAGGTTCATATCATTTGAGAATGGTTACAATGGAGAGGATGATAATAAGAAAGGATTTGGGTAGAGGGTGAGTGCGACACAACAATAAGGGGATGAGTGGAATGACAATTGGGGAAAAACACCCTATTTTTAATGTAATTGAGGTGGAAACGATTGAATTCGTGAGAGAATTCATCACACACGATCGCCATGTGTGACTATGATTGCACATAATTTGAATTTTGAATGGTGTACTTTGGAGGAAAATGAAATTATGTGGGAATTAGATCAATGTACAAGTCTTCGACTTGGACATTTGATCATAAAAATGAATTAAAAACTTTTAATTTAACTATCAACATGAATTTTAACAAAATACCATTCAATTCATCTTAAACTACCATTGCAATAGTTGTATCAATTTGAACGATCATTTTTTCATGCAATCATTGTCATTTACAATATATGCATAGCTTATCTGATCCTCCATATGACACTTCATCTGGTCATCTAGATGGCACTCCTTCTGGTCTTCCAAATGGCACTCCATATGGAACTTCATATGGTACTCCTGTGCAAGTGGAAATTATCCCCATTATAATGAACGTTCACCCATAGTACTCAGCTTGGGCAATTTATAACAGTCATGGTGAACAGGAGCATGGACAGGATAAGTGTGAATAAGATGATCCATTGTTAATTTCCTTGTCATCGTTCTTGTAACACTATAAAACAACTTTTTCCTTTGTTCAATAACTTGTTCCTCTGTTCATAGGCATGTAACACAAATCTGTAGTGAGCATTTAACAGTCTGTTATTGATCTGTAATTGACACAAAGAACTAGTTAAGCAGTCTTTCATTAAAAAAATGTATAGTAGGCTTATAACACACAATGATTTCATAAGTATAGAATTTAGCATTTTAATAAAAACAATTGTTGGTATAATAGCCCAGAATACTGTGAAAACAATATAACAAAATTTTACAGAGATTCTTCTTCCTCTTTTCATGGATTATAATATAGATGGGTAGTGTTTATCATTTGTCAGCTCATGAAACCCCTCAACCACTCCTAAGTATTGTGAAACCTCACAATAAAAAATATAGGGAACCAGTCAATTCTCCCAATAGCCTAAGATTTAAATCTTCCCAAGTGTAGAAATAAATTTTACACATTAGTCTAATGAGATGGTTAAAATATGGCCCCACCTATAGGAAAAAACATCCTACATATAGTTAAGAAGAGGTAGGCGAGAGAGTCTTAGGATAGTCTTAAAGCTAGTTACCAATGGCATATTTATGGAGTTCATTGAACTTTGATTAACCATGCATATTTATTTTCATCTTTTTTTACAAGTAATTCCATACATCAGGACAATTTTAAATATTTAGGAATTTATTATTATTATTATTATTTTTCAGATCATCACCCTTTCTAGGTAGAATGCCCCGCTGCCAACAAGCCTATTCATTACTCTGATGGGTTTACCTAGTCATACCATAGGTCGGTACCTACTGCCAGCATACCTATTCAATATCTGGATGGGTTATCCTCTTACACCCTTTTACAGCAGAGACTGGTCCACCATCTTTTAAGATTTTTATATAAAGATTTATTTTTGCAAGAAGATGGGGAGACAACTCTATTTTTTTTTATTTAAGACTAGGATGGTATTTATGTTAGAGGATGACTCTTCTTTATGTATTCCTTATACATTTTCCTTATGTAAGGGGTACTTAAGTGGACGTAGCCTATCTAAAGATATGGTATAATCAAACACTTTTAGTGTGTAGTGGATGGTACCATTGGAAAATAACAAAAAGGTATCCATGACTAACCGCTAATCATACCTTGTTTCTACTCTTTCATAAATATAATTTACTCACCTACTCAAGGTTCTTGGGGAAATTGTACAAGTAACCTCTAGGTTTGATAAGATAAGGTGTCACTTCCTTATATCCTCTAGTGGTGGAGGTTAAGAGAAACTGCCATTAAAGATACCTTGAGAAAAAGGAAGATAGAAATATTGCAAAAATATGGCTAATTCACAACAACCAATAATAAAAATTCATTAGTCAATTAATGCTTAAGCAGACAACAAGGTTCAAATACAAGAATATCTTTTTCGAAGGAAAATACTTACCTTTTTGTCTCCTTGAAATTGTCCACTTGTGGTGAAATAAATAGCTGCATAAATCTCTAAAATTGTTTATCAGTAAAAACATACTTTAAATTATTTGCATATGTACAATCAGAATTAAGAAAAAGTTTCAAGAATAGGGGGAGGGAGAAGAAACTTCCCCATCCACTAAGGCCAATGCCTTGTTAGTTGACATGACATATAGAAAGTCTTCTTAAGAAATGTGTCTGTGGTAAAGTTTAAGTCCATGTCCATTCACTACGAAAGAGACTTGTCCATCGTCAATTGTTTTAATCTTAAAAACCCCATTATCATACAAGATAAATACCTCATAAGGACCCAACCACCAAGTGGTAAGTTTGAATTTAAAATTTTTGAATTGGGAATTAAACAACAAAGCCCAATCACCAGGTTGAAAATGTTTCTTCTTAATAAATTTGTCCTACCACTTTCTCCTTTGGTTTTGAACTAACATTGTTCGTTGGATAGCATCTTGTCTAATCTCATCGAACTCGTTCAATTGTAGGGCTCATTATTTTTGTGCCTCATCTAGGTATAATCCCAATTGTGTGGCAATACAGAAAGTCCTTACTTGGAATTCTATTGGTAGAAGTACTTGTTTTCGATACACTAGTTCATAGGGGGTATGCTTAGTGGTATTTCTCTAGATGGTACAATATTCCCACAAAGCCTTTGGAAGTCTATCAACCCAATACCTATGGTGTAATTTAACATTTTTGGTTAATATAGTTTCCAAAACTTTGTTTGTGGACTCTAGTTGACCATTATCTTGCAGGTGATATGCAGAAGACTTGGAATGCTTGATCCCATATTTCTCTGTTAATTCCTTCATCAACTTAGAAGTGAATTGGGTGCCCTAGTTTGTAACAATTTCACGAGGAACAACAAAGCGGGTGAAGATGTCTTCATAAATGAATTCAACAACAGATTTTTCGGTAGCCCTAAATAAGGCTTTTTCCTCTACCCACTTGGTGACAAAATCTGTGCAAACCAAAATATAATTCTTCTTACGAGACATGGGTGAAATTGGTCCTACAAAATCAAGGGCCCATTTCTAGAAAGGTTCTATCATAACTTGGTCATGTAAGGGAATTTCATTAGCTGATGTGGGTCTTTTTATCCTTTTACATCTATCGCAACTCCTCACATATTTGGAAGCATCCTTAAAAATGATAGGCCAATAATAACCTGAATGTAACACCTTATACGTTGTATGTTTGTTGGAAAAATGGCCACCACATGGTCCATCATGAAAAAATTGTAGTATTTTTGGTATCTCATCTTCTCATACACATCTAATAATAATAAAGTCTGGTCCAATACGAAAAATTTCATGTCTAACCCAAGAGTAGTTAGCACTTTGTGTGATAATTCGAGACTTTTCATGAGTTGACAAATGAGATGGTAACTTCGTAGTAGCCAAATAATTTTCCATGTATTCAAACCATGGGGTATTTATAGAGAGGGAAAATAGATGCTCATCTGGAAAACTATCATCAACAATAATATCATCACCCTCATGTTTTATGCATGAAATAAAATCAACAGCTAAATTCTCCTTTCCAGGCCGGTCAAGGACGATGATATTAAAATCTTTCAATAACAGGAGCCACCTAGTCACTCGGCCATTGGTAATGGGTTTATTCATGAGAAATATAATGGAAAAGTGATATGTATGTACAAATACCTTGTATCATGTGATGTAATGGAGAAATTTATTGATGGCATGGACCACTTCCAAGAATTCTTTTTCGGTAGCTGTATAGTTTAACCTGACAGGTGACAAAATATTACTCATAAAATAAATGGCATAGGACTAATGGTCTTCTTTCTTCCCTAATACTCCTCCTATTTCAGTATCAGATACATCAATGGATATGTGAAATGGAAGGGACCAATTGGGTCCCCTAAGAACTAGTTCCATAGATAATTTAGATTTTAGAGTTTCATATGTGGTTTCATACTGGTCAGTCCAAAGAAAATCAACATATTTTATTAGCAATCCAAACATGGGTGCAACAATATTTGTAAAATTCTCAATGAATCGTCGGTAGTATCCAGCATGTACAAGAAATCTTCTTACCTCATTTTGAGTCTTGGGGGGTGGAATTTTGACGATTACCTCAATCTTAGCAGGATCCACTTTAATCCCTTTAGATGAAACATGATGTTCTAAGACTACTCCTCCAGTCAACAATATTTTACATTTTTCATGACTTAAGGATAGGTTCATTTATTGACATTTGATAAGGAATTTATTTAGATTATCTAGGGCTTCCTAGTAAGTATTTCCATATACTATAAATTCATCCATATATACTTCCACACAATCATGAATAAGGTCATTAAATATCCCTAGTATTGCTTGTTGAAAGGTGGCATGAGAATTACACAAACCAAATGGTAAGACCCTATAGGCATAGGTGCCCCAAGGACAAGTGAAAGTAGTCTTGTCCTGATTCTCGAGTGCTATGAGAATTTGGTTGTATCCACTATATCCATATAGGAAGGAAGAGTATTTCTTCCCTGACAAGGTATCCAAGACTTGGTCAATGAAGGAAAGGGGAAAGTAATCCTTTAGAGTGGCCTTATTAATTTCCCGGAAATCAACAAAATTTCTCCATTTCTTGTTTACTTTATTTGGAAGCACTACAAGTGGGGATGCCCATTTACTATCAGATATTGGATAAATAAAGTTGAACTTCAATAAATTGTGTATTTCTTCTTTTACTATATCCTTGAGTGTCAGATTCATCTTCCTCTGGGGTTGCCTAATAGGTGTTACTTATGCCTGGGTATATATGTGATGAATGCACGGGTTAGGGTGTATACCCTTCATATCAGTGTATTCCCAGGAGAATTCCCCTTCTTGTTTTTTAAGGACATTGACTAATTGTTTTTGTTGGTCTGCATCTAGTCATAAATTTATATGTACGAATTTCTCTAGACTAATATCATAGAAATTATATAAGATGTGGTAGACTCATCTATCTCAAAAAAAAAGACGTCGAAGAAATTTTTTATGGGCCCAACTATTCTTGAAATTCTTCCCCAAACATGTACTCAAATTGGGGAAAAGCTTGTGGAAAATCAACACACGTGATAGCATAAATAAACTGATTTAGCACATTTTCCTTTGTTTTCTCCTAAAGTGCCCAGGAATGATCACTCGACCACACGGGTTCTTCCCAATTATCATTCTCATATGGAAATTAAAGCCACCATAGATTCTCCATAATAGGTTGAGTTGGTGGGTATATGGTAATCTTCTGTATAGAAAGTCCATTAGAGATGGTCATTTCACCTTCTCTATAGCCAATAATTGCATTGGATGTGGCCAACCAAGGTATTCCCAAGATAACGAGATGCCCTTTAGCAGGATCATTTGAGTGAATGATAAGAAAGTCTATTGGGTACTCCCATGAGGATAATGTAACTATGATATCATCCAAGATTCCTTTAGGTATAACCTTTGTCTTATTAGCTAATTCCAAAATAGTTGGGGTAGGACTAAGAAGAGGTTTTAACTGTAATTCCTCTAGGGTGGTAACAATGATAACAATAATGGTTTCCCCTAGTCTATGAGAGTGTTTCCAATGGGAACCTTATTAATGGTTATTGTTACTACGGGATTCCATGGGTTCCCATACTTTACAACCCTAGGTTTCTCTGATATGTATTCATAGAATTCTCTTATCAAATGTATTGTTGGAGGATCCTTCTATTTCTTACCTGGTTTCTTAATACACAATGCTTTGACCACCTTACTCTAAATTGGAATGTATTTTATGGCTTGTAATAAGGGAATTTTGACACAGATATTCTTCAATTCATTTAAAATGTCAAATTCTAGTCAAGTCGTAGGTTTCTCAATCTCTAATCTTTCTAGATAAGTAGGGGATTTTTTAATCTGTGAAGATTCATTTTGGGGAAGATTTGGTTCCTGGTCTTTAGGAATGATAACATCTTCCCACTTAGTGTCATCTGTAGGTTGTCCAGGAGTTTCATCTTCTTCTTCCTCCTGGATGACTACTGAAGGCCTCTGTCTATACATAAATTTTCCCGACCTTAGTTGAATCTCATGTAATGGAACAAGAAAAATAACATATGTCGGGAAGGTTTGCAGCTCAACATTGTGAAGAGTTTGATTTGGTTTGTTATTTGGATTGGGCACTAGTTGTGCCGGTAATAATGTCGGTCTTGGGGATCTTGTATTCTAGTATTGTTGGGGTAGTTGTGGAATAGGAGGTAAAGGTGGGGGAAAAAAACCTAGCAAAAGTTGTTGGATTTTCATTGGAAACTGTGGGTAAGGATGGGTGGGAATAGGAACAGGTGGAGCTTGAGTGTTTCCTTGGGTATGCCCTCCTCTCCATCCTTGTAGCCAAGGGTGGTGATACCGTGGAGACCAATTTTTCCAATTCGGTGAGTTCCACTATTGTATTTGTTGATAATAAGGTGGAACTTGAGGTGATAGATCCTAGTATGTAGGCTGAATCCTAGGTTTCCATGGCCTCCTAGGTGTATAAGAGGATTTCCCAAGATCCCCACTTTTGTAAATGGCTAGAAAACTAGGCAGTGATGGACATTTTTCAGTTGGGTGGTCTTCAATGCAGAAGACAAAAAATTAAATGTTGTCTAATGGGAACTCCCTTGAGGAATGCTTCCTCCTGCATCTTAGACAAAATATGCACATTGATGCATTCTCCTCCTATTTCTTTTTAATCTTTAGGGTGTCAAATTGGGAACCTATTGTACTTAAGATATCGGTTTTGAAGTTCTCCAATAGGTTTCCTATCTCCACCCTTGTAATACCACCCGAACTAATTGTTTTTAGGTTTCTACTATAAGGATCCTGAACACTCTTCCAAGTTTTGGCTCTACTCCTCGAGTAATTTCTAGACATTTTACAGATTTCAGTAAATGGTTTATGGGAAATGTCACCTGATGCCATCAGGTTAAGTGTCTCTAGGTATTCTTCTAAAATTACGTTAAGGAAAAGATTCTTGACTACATCATATAGGAGGTCATGGTATTTAGATTTATGTGTGGTATAAACAAATCGTTCCATGTAATCCTCGAGACTCTCGTTCTCTAACTATTGGATTTTAAAAATATCATTACGAGAATCCTTGGATTTTCATTAGTATTGGTATTTTTTAACAAATATAGATTTCATGTCTTCCAAAGACCTAATACTGGACTCTCCTAGCCCCATGAACCATCTTAGTGCAGAATCCTTGAGGGTGGAGGGATTTTTTTTTAATTTTTGGGCATATTTCAAGTAGTTTTAACTCCTACACAAGATGTCAAACTCAAATAGGAAGGTATCCAGGTCTTCACTTATTTTACTGTAAAAGGTGGGAAGTGCAGAGAGTGGAATGTTCTTCATGTTGACATTTTTTGTGGTATCCAAAATTGGAAACCCAAAGGTGGTTTCTGCTTGGTTTCCAACTTCTTCTCCCTCATCATGTTCTACAAGTTGTGATTCTCCTGATCATCCATACTGATTTGGTTTCCAAAGAGAGAGTACCTAAATGGTTTTATCCTTGAAGATAAAAAAGTATCCCAAGGTTATTTTCCAGGAAGGGTATCCCTTCGATGGGAAAATTTATCTACTGTTTGGATGTCCGAGACTTTACTTGATCCGGTTAAAACTATTGGTGCCAAAGTTTTTGTTTCAACTTGGGAAACAATTGTGTTGGTTGAAGTTCCAAAGAGAGCACTCACCTATTTAGGGTCAATGATATCTACAAAGTTAGAGTCTCCTGATGGTGGTAAAAAAGAAAAGGTTATATTGGTATGAAGGCTCAAGTGGTATTGCCTCTTGTCCCACTACTATTGAAGTTTCACTTTTTTTCTCTACAGTGCTCTCAGTTTTGGTCTCTTCGGAGACTTCTTTAGCTCTTTGGGTTGAGCTAACCCCTATCTTTCGATATCGATCTATGAAGTTTATGGGTAAAGTGTTACTTCCTCCAAGAAGGTTAGAAGGAACCTTTATTGGAATTTTTGGTTTGGTTTTGATGTATCCTTCCTTTGGGTCCTTAGGTTTGTTCATGAAAGCGGTTAAAAAATAAAAACTACCTTTGGGTTTGGGGTAACCTGATATAACATATGCATAGGTTCTTACCTCTTGTCTTAAACTCCCCCTGACACCAAAACAATGCTAAGGTTCATACATGATCTACTTCCTAACTATTTTCTACCTTAAGACAACTCCCTGGCAACGACGCCAAAAATGACGGGTATTCTATATGCACTAATTCCCTCAATTAAATTGTCAACCTAGGGTAAGTAAACTTAGATTTGTGGAACTGTATGAGCCAAGGAAGAAAATCTAATGGAATGATTGTCTAGCTAGGGATATGGTCTACCCTAGGGATCAACACTCTATCCAATTTACAATTCTACTTTCTAAAGAGATGACTTTTCAAATCTAGTTAATTAGCAAATTCTATGTAAATAAACCTTCAATTAATGAGATTTAATAAATTCTAGAATTATGAACTATAACAAGCAATCACAAACACAATAACTATTTAAGCTAAGTAACCTTAAACAATGAGCTATGGACTATTTCTAAATAAGCAAATAACAAGCAATCTATTTCAAATCTAGTTAATCTATGCAATCTCTTTTTAAGTAATAAACAACAAGTAATCTATTTCAGAATTGTTTAATCTATGTATCTCTAAATGAAAAATAAGTAACAAGTAAACAACTAATCTATCAAAACTATCTTGACAAGTGAACTCTATTCTTAAAAAGAAATCATAACTCTTTCTATTTTGCAAAGATTAAAGATTAATCTATTGAACCAAAAGCAAGAGTGTTATGGCTGTATTCAAATTCTAATTTATAAAAAATATTTCTATCTTGCAATAAAAAGAAGGAAAGTATTCAAATGTGATGATTGTGTCTTCGATGTCGAATAACATCATGATGACATCTGACTATTAGTGGAAGTTCAAGTGGAATTAATTCAATGTTGACTTCTATGGAGAAATGGAAAGTATGGATAAAGAAATCTATAGAGAGTTTTTCCATCATAGAAGAAACACTAAATATTTTTGGAATCCATGTGATCTCTAAAATTTTTTCATCAATCATTCACTTTATCATATAACTACTTAAAAAGTACTCTATTCAACACTAAATCGAGCTTTGCTCGATTTAGTGTTGAATAGAGTACTTTTTAAGTAGTTATATGATAAAGTGAATGATTGATG
>JASDQU010356292.1:0-11962 GCA_032191745.1 Picea mariana | reverse complement strand
CCATACAAACATACATTGATTGGATTTTTATACATTTCCCTACATAACTTGCACTTAACTCATTCAAAACTCAATTATGATAATTGCTAGTCAATCCGCTAGGTAAGTGCTAACTTTGTATGGTATTTCCTTGCACTTTTGACCATTAGAATTTGCGACTGTTGCAAAAGATTGCTACAGCCATCTAACTGTAGCAAATTCTCTGCAAAAGTGACCTATTTTGCTAGCTAGACACTGCCAAACTTGCTTGTAACAAGCTTTTATCATTCAGCTAGGTTAAAGCTATTTATTCTTGTTATTTTCAAGCACTTTTAAGGCATAATTCTTGTGGTTGTTGTAAAATATTAATTGTTGTTATAAACTATTGTATCGCTGCAAATTCATATCAGCTAGCTTACTTTTTGAAGGTTCATTGTCTTCTGAAGCACTAACAATCATTTTGGTACTTGGAAAGTGCCTCTTTTTGCCTTGTTGTCTTGTTTTGGGCAGGTACACAATATTACTTATTTGCTTCATCTCTATAAGACATAAAGAACCCTTTGATTTGAGTGATCTGTGAGAGGGGAAGGGTTTCCTTGTGACTACTTGCCTTAGCCTTCTCAAACCCCCAGATCACTAGGGACATCTCCACTTGGGTAGYCTTGACATACTCCTAAATAGAAAGGGATCTCCTATTAAGGTGACAGTGATAGGTTATTCCTAGTTATGCCAATCTTGTACCCACTTGCCTTGTGATTTTGGGCAAGTACAAATTGTGCGATAACAAGGCTGAAGTATAACTCTGCAGAAATAATTGGCACCCTTATTCRGGACATATCCCATTGGATTCCTTTCTTCACCATGATCGCAATGGTACCTATCAATTTAAGCCTCTTTTTTACGTGGACCCAACCCCATTCCCGACAACCTTATTTGGGACCTATCCCATTGAGTTCCCCTTTTCCCCTTGATCGCACTGGTATCTATCACTTGTCAGCCTCTTTTTTTCCTGTGGACCCACCCACCCTTTCCGTCACACTTAGCTCCCACCTATTCCGTTGGATTCATCTCTTTGAACTAGTTGTAGTGGTACCTTTCACCAATAACCCCTTTCTGTGCGGACCCACCCACCCCATTCTTGTGTTTCACTTTCACCATGGCACACACCCACAACCAAGACCTTGAAACTCGCCTCAATTCCACTCTAGACGCCAAAATGAAAGACATGAAAGAGGACATGAAGCAGGACATGGAAGACATGCAATAGGCCGTGAAGGACATCACTGACCACCTTGACAGCTAGCTTGACTCCTTTGCCACCCAGCTCATGGAAAAACTGAATATTCTCAGAGGCCTTACCTCATCTAAACAACCTTTTAACCCAGAATGTGTTGTTTCCACTAATTCACAGAATTTTCAGTCCAACCCCCTTCATCGTGATCTGCGTCTTCCGCAAGTGGAATTGAAAAAACTAATTGCTTGGATCCCACTGTCTCAGTCACTCAAATGGAACATTATTTCTCCTTGCATGGCATCACCGATGACTTGGACAAACTTCGTTACAGTGTCCTCTATCTGGATCCTTAACATTCGCAATGGTGGCAATGGCGAAACAAATCACGCCAAGGGTATGTTGCTTGGACACAGTTTGTGGCCGAACTTTATGAGCACTTTGACACCGACACACACTACCTAGGTCGTTTGACCAAGTTGAAGCAGTTTGGTACAGTGGAACACTTTATCGCTGCATTTGAGCAATTGGCTTTCAAAACATAGGGCATGTTTGATGCCTTCTTCAGGGAATGCTTTATCAGTGGCCTAAAAGATGACATCTAAGCCCAGGTCCTCATGGCTTACCCACAGACGTGGTTTGAAGTTGCTGAACGTTCCAAGGAAGCACAACAATTTTTTCGGTTTTTTCCCAGAACCGAAAACAATTTTTTCTTCCTCGCCCTCAACCTACCAATCCTACCCGTCATGCTACTCCTCTTGAGATCCAAAAATTAACTCAGGCCGAAATGGCTAAACACCAACTCAAGGGCCTTTGCTATAATTGTAATGAAAAATATTTTTCGGGGCACAAACGTAAGGAACAAAAGCTTTTTATGGCCATTTCTGAAGATGTTGTTGACGAGGAGGTCGAAATTTCCTAGATGGAAGAACTACCCCCAACAGATGCTCCGACTCCAACCTCTGATCCACCTAAAGTTGAACCGGTGATTTCATTACATGCCCTCACTAGCTTCTTTGCTCCCCAAACCCTCAAGCTCATTGGCTACATTAAGCATAGGAAGGTCATAGTCCTTGTTAACAGTGGTAGCACCAATAATTTTATTCATCGTCGCATTGCCCAGAAAATCAATTGTTATATCCATGCCATCAACAATTTTCAAATCATGATTGCCAATGGCGGCTCCATGAAATGTGGTGAATGTTGTGAAAATGTGTCTCTAAACTGCTCAATACAACCTAAAATCTCATATGTTTGCTATCAACATGGGCGGTTGTGACATTGTGCTCGATGCGGAATTGTTACGCACTCTCGGCCCCATCATCGTGGATTTTAAGAAATTAACCATGCAATTCCAACATGAGGGACAGCAGCATAAGTTCCAAAGCATCACAGCAGGCTCCCCTGAGATCATCAGTTCCCATCCAATGGAAAATCTCCTCAAAAAAAGTCAATCGGGCATTATTGCCCAACTCCATTCCATTCAAGCAGTTGAGACACCTTCTGTGCATCCTGACCTCCAATCTATCCTCTCCAAACACCAAGCTGTTTTTTCCAACTCCTAACTGCCAAACAAGAGGTTTCTATGATGTGGATACTAGAGATGACAAGGAATAACAATCAGTGGACTCTAACTTATGCCAAAACACCATTTTCCCTTTAAGAACTAGAGCCCTGCCTATACAGTTCTCATTCTTGATTCTTTCACGCAAACACTTTAATAGGCACTTATTCAGCTAAAGATTTTACAGGTTATAGGAGGTGACTATCTGTTTTCCAAATGAAATGTTTACCAAACATTTAGAGAACTTCTTCTGCTAATTGACAGATATGTGTTTCAAACAAATATAGGAATAACCTCTACGTGCTTGCAAAGATAACCTTTGCCAAAACCAATCAATATCACATCACAAACGACGACCAAAAAGACCGAGATCTACTCTGATATATTTTCATAATATCATAGAGTTACAAAGGTAACTGCTATTCCAAGTATAAAATTTGAGTTGCGGCTTTAAACCTTTTTCAATATTTCAGTTTCTTTGAACTTCATAATCACAAGTTAAAATCTATCCTATCAGCGTTTTCAAATCTAAATTTGCAGAGTTTGATTCCTAATTCATTGTGTCCAAAAAGAAGTTTTAGAATTCAACTTAATTTAATATAATTCAACTTAATTTAAATTAATTGCCTATTCTGCCTATTCTGCCTGAACTTTCACAAAGTCTCTCCTCAAATCTCGACAGCAAACAGTCGTCTAGATTTTGAATCTATCTCCTATTAGTGACAATATGGAAACCCCTACTACAACTATACCAAAGTAAGAATCAGCATGATTGGTAGATGATACAATCATTTATGGACAAATCGCAAGTCAAACTACTAAATATTTTTATCTGATATGAGTCAAGAAATGAAGACAAATTAAGGCCACTGAATCCAGGTTTCGTCCACTATTATTAATAGGCCTATAATGTCAAGGCAGATAATGGATCCATAAAAAGTTAAAAACTGGCTTGGTGACCATGATTCACTAATTAAATGCTACTCTTAAAACCATCAGACAAACCTGCATTATCCTAAATGTGACATAAGTTTAACACAAACTCGAGAAAAAAGGATTACCGGCATTAACTGGACAGCATATAGGCAGCTAGCAAATGCCTCTAGAAGAACCTTACCCCTACAAAATTCCACCACCAGTAGACATTATCAAGAAACTCATTAGTTTGAGAAGGAAAAAAATTACATTTTGAACGTGCATAAAGAAAAATACTTCAAAGTTCAAACTGACTGGCATTAACCAACACAGGCATACTATTTTTACATGCAAAATAAGGAGGAACTGTGAATTACCCTTCACGGTGATCATGAACTGACATGCCAGCCCATGATATTGCTAAAAGAGGATCTGCACTTCTAGCATGATCAAAAGCCTGTCTAGCTAATTCCCTTTGGCCTTCCCTTAGGTACAGCTGTTCACATATTTTATATTACATATATTATCTCAGCAGACAATGCATGGCTAAAAGATTAAATTCAAACTCAGAAAATGCTACCTTCCCAAGGTGGGCCCATGCCAGAGCATTGAACCCATTAACCTGAAGAGCCCTAATAAAGGCGTGTTGTTGTATTGCTTTCTGCTTTGACAAACAACCCATAGTTATCCAAAGCTCAGCATTGTCGCTTTCAAGAATCAATGCGCCTAATGCCATAGCCTCAGCCAAACACCTAACACCAAATCCTCATAAATATCCATACATAGCATGTCATCAAAAATAAAGAAATGGCCACCTATCTTTTATCAAGTTACTAACCAAGAATTTTGATCGGACATCTCGTTTCCGTGAAGATAATTTATTAAATCAATTGATATAGCAATATCCTTGTAGAGATTTGCCTCCCAAGGACTCAAGTGCAGTGCATGTTGATAAGCACATTTTGCATTAACTGCTTTAGAAATACGCTGATGCTTCCAGGAACAAACAGAAGAACTGAATGCTTCACTTTCATTTCCAAAGCTTTCTCCTTCCTTTTCCCATGGTAAACAGTGAACATAATCAACCTGTTGAGAAGACAAAAAAACATTATATAGATCAATTTCCCATCTTTCGCTAAGAAATGCAATTTCTTAACTACAACAACAAATATCATCTTTCAAAGAAAGAAAGTATGAAATATTTCTGAGATCAAAAGATAAGATTTTTAAAATCATGGAAAGACAATAGAGATCGTTTACAATTTAAAAATTGAGTAAATCAAATATGACCAAATGCAATTGACTTCAAACCAAAATTCTACTAAGCATCAAAACTGTTGATGCATGGTAGCATCAGACAGGTACTTCTGCACAGGTCTATGTGTCTAGACGTGCGGAAATCGTCCAAAGCCTTTTATCCTTGACTTTACATTAATTAAAGGAACTATTAAAGTAAGTGCTTTTATTTGGTAAGTTGAGTTGTATTTAAGGAAATGTTTTAATTAGCATTAGTGAATTAAATAATAGTCATTGATCTCAAGTGAGGTGAGAAGTAATCTCAACCATCAATCACTTTGGAGATTAGGGTTAAGCCATAACTCAATCATATAAAAGCAAGGCTAGGGTGAAGGAGGAAGACACTTGACAAATTGATCGAGAGAGATTGATTTGACACAGAGAGTATTGGATCACTTTCTTCCAAGCTCTCTCTCAAATCTCTCTTCTCTTGTCTTGCACACTACCCTAGGCTTTCTCTTATAAGAGAAAATGACTTTTCACCTTCCCCATCCCTAAATCCAATGGCCAAGATCTAATCTTGCCTTTACAAGATCAAGGGACATGATTCATTCCCTCCAAAATAAATCACTTACATTTACTAAAGTAAAATTCCACTTTATGACATAAGTGCACTTTATGGCATAAAGTCATTTTAATAAAGTATTAGAAGGTCACTTTTACAAAAAGTCACTTTATTACAACTTTATAAAACACCTATTACAAAGTCAAGTGCCTAGTAGTGCAAATGCAAGGTCACTTCCGCATACAAGACAAAACATGTGGAGTACCTCCTGAGCTATAAAAGCTAACAAAGTCCATGTCCACGCATATTCTAGCGCACATGAAAAAAATACCCCTAGGCACATGATGAGTAATACAATGGCCTAGTTTGTTTCCAATGGCTTTGAAACAATATTCACCCCAAAAAAAGAGGGGGGGAGTGGAAGTCTAATCCATATGGGTGTTGTAGAGATCTCCAAATCTTAAACCCATGAAGTATGGTCCAGATTTGAAGATCAAATCTCGACCTTCCATACTTTCAAAAATAAAAACAAAAAAAACCTTTATCACAAAAAAAATAGAAGGGACTTGCTCATTCAAATTCTTGGAAACCCATTTCAGAGCAATTTTAGGGTTGGGCCAAGTGCCTAAAAAATTACCAACTAAACCTCGCTCCATCAAAATGATAGAATTTTGTTTTTCCACAGAATTCCCCAAGTCCAGAGTGGGGATAGAATCAGTCCTCTTTGCAAACCTTCTCATTCCAGCAGCCATGGAAGAGGCCAAAARGAGACCCGACACAACGCGAGTGGAAAGCAGTCYTGAGCGCAGAAGCAACAGCATCAGCTGCCAACACGAATCCCTCCAAGTGATTTCAGTCAACAAGAACGAGGGCGACATCGATTTCAGTTTGAACGAGGGCGGCAGCGATTTCAAATTGAACAAGGGCGGCGGCTAGGGAAAACCCTAGACGCAGAGGATCGGACCTCTTCTCATTCCACGCAATTCATTTCACCAATAATCACTTTCTTGCCAATGTGCTCATTTCAAGAATCAAAGAGAATATGTTGGTCTTTCATTATATGCTCGGTAACGTAAGAGTCAGCAATCCATTACTATGAAGTGGAGGAGGACCAATATATAGACTCTAGAGTACACTGCCAGATGTGCATTGTAAGAAAGATCCATTAGGTGCTACGAAACCTTTATAGGATCAAAAAAATAAAGTAGAATTTATACTTCTAGAACCTCTAGAAATAACCCTAGAAAATGATGATCGAAGAAAACCCTAATTTGACACCATAAGACATGGTGCCACTAGCCAATAATTTTCACATCAGCCAAGAGACCTAAGAGAGTAAGGCTTGTTAGCTTTTGGGGTAGCTCAGACAGGTACTTCCGCATTGGCGGTGCCTGGCATGTGAAGATGTTCAAGCGACACTCTCTAGATTGTTAAAGTAGCTTTTATGTAATGAATAAAGTGACTTTTGTAAGATTGGGTGACTCAAGTGATTTAAGTCATCTCAACGAAAGATTAAGTCGTGATTGTTAGATCATGAGATCCAAGATCTAATCTAGGGATATAGCAGCCATGTGGGCTAGGCTATCAGCGCGCAGCATTGTAATCCTCTGATGGGCCATTATCCTAGGACGAGAGCCCGGGATTTTTAGCAATAAAACCAAACTCATAATTGGTTTTCCCGTAAGGGTTTTTCTAGGGGTGTTTACCCGAATCTCGTGTGCAAATGTGTTTGGTTTTTGTTTTATGCTTCCACTTATATTTCCGTTGAGTAACCTAGTTGTGCTTTAGTTCAGTAAATTTATTTTGCTTGGAATTAATTGTCGTGTGCTAGGTTAGCAGAATTAAACAAGGCTCACACCCACTTTGATACCATGTTGAGATTTATAAGGGTCAATAGAACAATCGATGGAACGAAATCTCACCCAAATTCTGAAATAGCCTCCTCACTAGTGCTGAAAAACAGAAATAAACAAGTGTGCCTAAGAGAAAGTTGCCAGTCACAAGAGAAAATGCAACAATTAAGTGCCCTTAGGCTTATCACACTTTGTATTTCAGATCAAGAAGATCAGGAGGATGAGATAGTAGAAATGAGAGCTTGAGTTATGTATTTATACACAACTCAAGTAAGGCATCCCTTCAAGAAAGGATTATGAGCCCACAAAACAAGAGCACACACCCGAAGAGATTTATTGAGCCTACATATCAAGTTTGACTAGGTCGGCCTTAACCAAACCTAGTAATATAATAAAAGAACAAAGAATATGACATTAGCCATAATTACAAGTAATATTGATACATGAGCCGTGGCCGTATGTACAGATTACACTAGTAATTCCCACACAGAAGAAAAGTCTCCAAGGATAAAAGACGTCTGCTAATACCTTGCAATAGCATTCCAAGGAACACTGGCAATGAATCCCATTTTCAGCCTTAGCCTTACACTAGTAATCCCCACACAGAAGAAAAGTCTCCGAGGATAAAAGACATCTGCTAATACCTTGCAATAGCATTCCAAGGAACACTGGCAATGAATCCCATTTTCAGCCTTAGCACAGATCCCATCGGCAAGGCCCCTTATAATACTTTCCAATGCTGATCAAAATAGATGCAAGTACAAATTTTCCATGCATGAAACAAAAACAAATCATAGGGTTTTGTACTAGAACAGCAAGTCATCAGAAAATAAAACCAAATAAAACATACTTGAATGTCTCCAAGTAATTTCCAGACCGCAGCAACATTTCCAAACAACAGAGAACTAGCAAATGCAATTTCAGATGCTTCCTGCCATTTGATTCAAAAATCAAATTAATTCAATCATGTTTATCACAATGAACTCTAAATTTTGTGATTAAAAATTTAAGGAGAAATATACGTTCTGACTTTTTTTTACCCTTGTAAGATTTGCGGCCCATCCAAAAGCACCCAAGGCTCTGCACTCCTTAGACATCCCAAGCATAGCAGAGGCAAGCCCATACTGAGCAGCAAGATTTTGGGGTGCAAATTCCAGCCCAAGTTGAAACTGCTCGATAGCCTGGCAATGTAACCATGTACAAATCATTGGCAATGTAACCATGTACAATTTTAAATGATGAAATGCAATTTGTAATAAAATTTAAATAAATTGATGTTTGGGACTCTTTTTAGTTGCAAGACTATAACTTTAATCCATAATGTCAAATGCAAATATTGAAGAAATTAACCAGCGGAACAAAGACAAATAATACGTCTGCACCATCACTATCTTCTCAAGTCCATGAGAAACCCTCTTAACAAAAAATAAGGTATATCTCCTATGAAACTTGTTATTAACTTATTTCAACTTCCTTTGTCATAGGTATTTTAATTAATGACAATTATATACCATGAAGAAAATAGAGTTCTAAAATGTACAACAGAGGAATGGTGCATACTTTCCTATAAGATCCAAGTAATAAAAAGATATTGCCACTCTGAATCAAAGGAAAGACATGTGAATTTCCCTCTACTGCAATTGCACGGCCATATGCCTGTAGAATGAAGCAAAATATATTAGTGTCCATGCCATACCAATACAAAGCATATATCAAAACAGAAGAGACATTACCTTAATAGCAGCAGTAAGCATTCCTAGCTGTTGATATGAAAGTCCCAAGGCCTGAAAATACATAACATATTTAGAGTCCCACAAAATAAATTTATAATCTACTAAGTTCAATAACTGTGACTTGGAATTAACAAAGTCATATGCTATTTAACTTACTTCCCATAAGTCTGCACATGTTGGATAACCACGAATTGCATGTTGAAGACTACCAACAGCATCTGACCACTTTTTTTGTTGCACCTGAAAAATATTGTCATGCAAACATCTCAATGTACGAAATATCAAAAGTCATGACCACATCGTCCCATCAACAGTTTATGTTTTGCATCGAAGGCACCGATTGAGGTCAACAGCTTGAATTCGTCAGGACTTCTAATGAACAAATCCTGTCAAAAGATTTCAGTCTCCAGAAAGAAAACCTAATGGAATAACATTTCATCCAATTATAAGAACCAGAGAGGGATGACAATTGATACAGCCCCAATCAGAGAAATCCTCTCAAATCAGAGTTAGAATTAGGCATCTTTAAGGTACTAAATATTGCATCCTATCAAGCACTAGGGTACTTATTTAATCTTCACATAGTTATTATACAATTAAAAATAATTTATGATCACGCTGACTAAAAGATATTTATTTAATGATAACTCTGACAAAAGGATAGCAGTAGGCATCTCTAAGGTACTTAATGTTACAGTCTATCAAGTACTAAGATACTTATTTGATCTTCATCTAGTTATTATAGAATTCAAAACAATTTATGATAACTCTGAGTCATAATGAACAAGTTCTGTCAAAATGATTCCAGTCTCCAGAAAGAAACCCTAACAGATAACATTTCATTCGATTATGAGCACCAGACAAGGATGACAATTGTTAAGGCCCCAATCAGAGAACTCCTGTAAAATCGGAGTTAGCTTTAGGCATCTTTAAAAGTACTAAAAGTTACAGCCTACCAAGCACTATGGTACTTATTTCATCTTCAAGTTGTTATTATAGAATTCAAAATAATTTATGATAACATGAAATGGGAAGAAAGAATAACCATAATAGCAAAGAGGCCACCAACTAAAATCAAGCAAATTGATTAATATCAGACGTGACATAAATATGAAAGGATTTACAATAGGGACATCTTCATTTTCTATAAGATTCTTGCATGCGATAAGATTCTTATAGATGGTCCAATTCTTGCTTGAAATAGACAAATAGGATTAGGTGGAAAGTATAAGGACAAGGAAGCAACCTTCCCTCAAGTTTCAACGCAGCACTCAACTACAATTGTTATTTCTGCTGTCATTTTTATTTCTGCTGTATAAAATTTCAAAATTAAAAATATATGCAATAAATTTCAATATACTCATTAAACAAATAAGAAAAATAGATAAAAATAAGCTTGTCCACTTGTTCAAAATTTAAAATGTTAGGTTGTCTTTCCAATGTGTGGGCATTAGCCTTTTTCTATGTTCAATATACATTTTGAAATTTTTAATTTAAATAAAAAATTTAATTGTGGCTTTTAAATAGTTTCGCATAGATATATGTTGGAGGCAAGCGGGTAGGTGGGACATTGTATCCCCGCCCAATGAAGGGAAAGGTCTAAAAACCGACCCATAGGAAAATCCCTGAAATGGTTTAAATTTTGAAAATTTTCATCTAAATCAAAATTTTTAATTCTAAATGGTTTACATTTGAAACAAAATGTTAACTTAAACCTTGTCGCTCCACCTTCATTCATGTATATCGGTCATGTTGAAATATGTAGCCTCTGCGACTCTGCCCTTTCATTCCTATAACTATCATCATTGAAATAGCCACCTTCATACAATGTACATCACTCGTCATCGGCTCTGTGAGAGAGGGGAATTTGAAGGGGTTGGCATCGTGTCCGTCAGAAGAATGTTTGTTGTTCAGTTTGGGAGAGCTCGACAGAAGAGGAATGCAATGTAACCGGAGGAAATGCAATGCCTGGAGGAAAGACTGAAGCAGAATTTTTTTTTCAATTTTTAACCTTTCAAGAACCTAACCTCAACGAGCTTCAACACAATACATTAAATACCAGGTGAATTTATGTTAAATTTGCAAGCATCAATAGTCATTCTCCAATGAGAGGCCATATGGGCCACCCTAAGGCTAGCCAGGGAGATTTGGAGAATCAACCAGTCTTGTGAGGTATTGACAAAAGCCAGGGGGATCATACAACCTCTGTGAATCAAACCAAAAGTCAGGACGAACAAGATGCTATGTAAAGTCTAATGCAAAAGTCAAGGGGAATGTACAACCTCTGTGAGCATAGACAGTCTAGTGCAAAAGTCAGGGGGAACGTACAACCTCTGTGAGCATAGACAGACTAGTGCAAAAGTCAGGGGGAACGTACAACCTCTGTGAGCCTAGTCAAGCCTTGTGAGCCATGAGCAAAAGTCAAGGCATCTAGAAAAAGTTAGGTTGAACGTAAAATTCCTATGAGCTAGAAACAAACGATCTTCCTGATATTGCAAATAATGTAATGTATTGATCTAGTGCGTTGGCACGTGTAAAACCTTCCACCATTAAGAAATTCAAATTGCTTTGTAAACAGTCAAGTTGTAAAAAGTCAAAGTTGCATGTCTAGGTCAAAGTCAGAGTTGGCAAGTTTGTTGCACGTTGCATGTCGCATGTTGCATGCATGCATGCCGCATGCTGCATGTTGCATGCATGTCTAGTTGCGTGTTGCATGTTGCATGCATGCATGCCGCATGCTGCATGTTGCATGCATGTCTAGTTGCGTGTTGCATGTTGCATGCATGCTAAGGAGTTCACATGCATCTCATGTCAAGGGCGAGTTCCTAACTGAAGTGGTAAGTTCAGTTCTAATTTTGACTGCTGAGTTAATGGTCAGTTCTAGTT
>JASDQU010356289.1:0-11971 GCA_032191745.1 Picea mariana | reverse complement strand
CCAAAACAAATGGGAGTTCGGGTCTGCAAATATACAACAACCAAAGCATGACAAAGACAACCCTAACAAACAGTCTCCCGAAAACCAGTCCAAGACACAGGAAAAGAAGGGTCACGAGAAGACAAAGAAGGAAAGCGGAAAATGGTGCGATTTCCACAAAATCCCGTGGCACAACACCGATGAATGTTTCTCAAAACAATCATTGGTGGCCGAGATCAAAGACAAGGAGCCAAACCTGAATTCAGAATCTGATTCTGAAAATAATGGGAAAAGACAGATCATTGACGCAGACCCCACTGCTATTTCCGCGATCGCAACAATTCAACCGAAAGAACCAACAGATCCAGAAGAGGGGGAGCGCCTTTTTCATTCACAGATGTCGGTGAAAGGGACCCCGCTGCATTTTATTGTTAATAGCGGAAGCCAGAAGAACCTCATCTCAGCAGAGGTCATTAAACAATTGGGATTGTCGACAACACCACACCCGCAACCATACAGCATCGGGTGGCTTCGCCAAGGACGAGATCTTCGTGTCAGCCAACAGTGTCGATTGTTATACGGCATCCAACCCTTCAAGGATGAGGTATTATGTGATGTTTCCCCACTGGATGTCTGTGATGTTCTCTTGGGCCAGCCATATATGTGGAAACGCCATGCTATCTATGAGTCTCGACCCCGTAGTGTCATTATTACTCTGGGGGGTCATCTCTAGAGGATACCAGAGGTAGTTCCAACTACTGCCCCACCTAAACAGTGTTGCAAGGTAGTATCTCATACTACAAAATTCATCTTCTCCACAATTTGTTCAAAAGGGGAACAAAAGGATACTGCAACCACTACAGCCTCGACCCAAGCACCTTCTATCCACCAAAAGTAGGTCGACAAGGTTGCAGCAAAGAACAAAGATTCATTCTACACACAGTCATCTAAAATAGCTAGATTGATTAAAAAGGTCCAACCTTTCCCGCCACAGGTTCGTGACGACCTTCAACAAACCAAGCAGCGCAACGATTCCAACAAGGCAAGCCACTCACCAAGATTCAGATTTAGCAATCGCTTTCCCCTCTCCCCTGGGAACTCAACGCAATGGAGACCATTGCTTCCTAAGGAGGGAGGATTGATCCAAGTGGACATCGGTGGCCACCCGCCTTCTCCAACTAGCCCAAAACATGTTTCTAACAATTTTGGTAATTTACTATTTTTAGCAGTTTTTTCGGGTCCTGAACTTTCGGGGCCATTTTGAGGCCCTAAACGATGTTTTTTTTGGGTATGTTGTTGTCACAAAATAGCATCTACAATGCTATTTTTTCTTGAGCGTTGTAGTTCTCGGATAGATCTTTCCAACGAGCTATCATACACCTAAAATGGAGATCGTATGCAAAAGTTACGACCCCGGGAAGTTGATGCACCAACTTACCCAAACAGGGCCCACATGACTTTTGGCGGTTCATCTCCTAGGGTTAGGTTTTTGGATGTTTAGGACTTTTGGCATTCCCGTTTATTGTAAAAAGGGCCTTCAGAGCCTCATTGTAATCATCTTCTTGCGAATGTGAGTAGCTGTCACATCTCTTCTCAGAGATAAGCTGCCACCATTCTAGCGAGTCTTTCACTCAGTATTTTTATAGTCTCTGTACATTTCTCTGATTAATAGAAATCGTGTATTACTGTATACCTGTGTTTATGGTTGCATCTCTGATACATTTCTGTTATATTATTGAATATCTGCAATATCTCTGTGCATTTCTTTATTATATCTCCGCTCTCATTTCATGCCGAAAATAATCTGGATCATCGAGATAAGTTCCCAAATAGTTTGGGTGTATCGTTTCATCAACTTGTTGCTATGAGAGTATATCTTACATACAAGGTTCACAACAAGCTCGAAATATCCAAAAAATATAAGGTAACCACAACCTATGTTATAAGTGTTTTCAATGCCTGATAATAAAGCTTCGAATTCAATGACATTGTTTGTGAAAGAAAACTCCAACCTATGAGAAAAGTTATGAATTTTGCCCACAGGAGAGTACAATATTATGCCATCTCTGTTACCTTCACTAGAGCATGAACCATCAAAGTTCATATTCCACATACCATCATATAAATTGATATGTTCCAAGGGAATGTTATCCTCCTCGGCAAAGATGGAATACACCCCTAGGTCCTCTTTGATATAGTTCAAATTAGGTTGTGGGACACTCTCTATGTAAGGTGAAATCCTTTCCTCTCTAAGGACTATAATGTTTTTACCATTCTGAGGAACGAATAAGTGTGTCCTGTCGAGTGAGAGGTATCCGCCTATCAAATATTTCCAATCTCTTCTTAATATGATTGAGTAATTGCTTACTGGCGTCGTCCTTATTTTAGGGTGTGCGCACAAAACTAAGGTCACATATTTATCTCACCTATGGTCGTTTGTTGTAGACTATTATAAGAGGGCATGCTTTTGGCATTTTCATTTGTACAAGACAAGCCTAACTCTTCCATGATAATCTTCGACATTACACTTGGGCCCGAACCGCCGTCAATGAGGCAACAATGGCCAATCTTATCCATAATTTTTACAGAAATATAAAAAGGGGGATTTTTTACAAGGTATCTAAAGTTATATACACCTACTTTATTTATAGACGAATCCTCTTCATAGAGGTTGGCTACAACGAAAGATTTTCCTTCCATGAATTGTTTTATATGCCTCTGTTGTTCAGGGACGACAACCATGTCCAGAAGGGTTGCATCTGCTTTGATCTTGTATAACTGATTCAGAATATTGCATTTGGAAGAGGGGAGAGGAGGAGTAATTCCTTGACTTTCAGGAACCTTAGGAACCTTATCATTAGCAGTTGGTGAGGATGAGCTCGGGCTAGAATAATTGCGCGGAGGATCATATTTTCCATTGGGAGTGTAGGATTTGTTCCTAGTATTCATGATCATGACATCTTATGGCAGTGCAAAATCTAGGACAACAATGGTAGTTTCTGGTCTTTTACCAAAGATCTTATCTCTGGTGTTCTTCATTACCTCACATGTGGTTTCCTCATGGCGTTCCTCGTAAAAGTTACACCAACTTTGAGGCATGATAGCTTTAGGCTAAAAATTATTTTCAATTGGACTTCTAAAGTGGGGTGCAAAAGAGGATGAATCTCCAGGGGTGAGAGGGGAGACATTTCCCTTTCGCTCATATGCCATTGTACAATTATTCATATCTTGTAATAGTTGTAAGAGGGAAGACATGTTTGTCTTTTTAATTGATTCTCCCTGAGGAAGACCCGTTCTTTCAAGTTGTTCTTCATACTCCAAACATGTATGCAGAGAGGAACCGATGTTATCAATGGATTTTTCCTCGAGCCTATGACGATAGGGGGAAGGTAATGCATGAAAGAGGCTTAGTTCTGAGGTCGAATGAGTTCAAGGATTTGATTGTATAACTTAGTGAACCGCAAGTTGAAATACTTGATGGTCTCACCATATTTATAGGCGATGTTATTGTACTCCCATAACTGTTCAACTGGGATTTTAGATTGCCCATAACAGGATTTGAACCAATAGACTAAATCCTACCAAGTAGACAGAATCTTAGGAGCAAGGTCAAAGAAATTGGCCCCAGCCTTTCCTTCCAAGGAATTGACAAATAAGCACATGCAAGAATTGTTGTCATTGGCTCCTATGTTGTGAAAAGCATTAGAAAATTCCACCAGGTGTTCATTTGTAGTGACAGTGTTATTTCCTGAAAACCTAGGAATATGCTCTTTTTATTTATGAAGTGGACGAGTAGCAGGTTCTAGGTTAAGAGGAGAGGAAACATGCCACAGTGTGGATCCCATGCTTTTTAATGAATTTGGTGGGGTTTGTGGTAGATTGGATAGGGATATGGTGGCTATATAAGCTACCAATCACTGATGAAGCTTAATACTAAAAGGAGGAAGCACTTCTAGTGCCACCAGAGCCACCACTAGATGCCATCTTGTGGATTATAGGTAAGGGAGAGAAAGATGAAATGGATGAATTAGATAAGGTTCTCCTTAGAGCACTTTGTTGGGTAGATAACACAATGTTCCTTCTTCCTATCTTAGCAATAGGACTAACTTCAGGTGATAAGACTCTTCTTCTCCTATAAACCCGAAGGTCTAAGGACATCAAAAGAAAGTCGAAGTTGAAGGGAAAAGAAGGTTATTGTTGATTTCTTGGGCACTAATATCTCCTTCAATTGTTTCCCATGAATGATTAAGCACAGTCTGAGTATGAGCAATGTCTAGAATGGTGTTAAACAAATTCAAAGCAATGTTGGTTTGATCTTGAAGACTGGGCTCAATATTAGGCTTCTTTCCAACATGTATAGTCATTAAAGAATAAAACAGTCAAAGAATCAATATCAGAAAAATAGATGTATTCGGTGATAATCAAGCATAAAAATCAACCAGAGAGATATTGAAGATGTCCCTAGTATGGTCACCAAATAAATGTTGAGGAAAATATATGAAATGATCTTACTCAAACATTTTCAGATCCTACTTGGCTAAGGAAAGATAGACGGGAATATCACCCTATATTTATAGCCATCAAAATTGGTATCCTAATTCATAAGTATTGATTACAAGTGCTTAGGCTAGTTTTTTTATAAATAAAAGCTTGCTGAAATTTTCATTATTTATATAATTTTCCGAACATAACAGATGTTGAAGTAATATAGAGACAGAAGTAAAGACACCAAGTCAATAATCAAAATAGATGAGACATAAAGCAATCGTTTATTTCATTCCAATTCGTCAAAATAATTGTTCTCTTTACAAAATTCCCTAGGGAAGTTTTGGAGCAAAGTCAAACTTAGGTGTCCCTGATGAATCATACAAAAGGAATTCTGAGAAAAAGTAAAAAACTGAACTTTAAAAGCTGGATCAGCTCGCCACAAATTGTTGCCCACTCGACTCTGCACAATAGCCTTTGTTAGTCATGAAATTTAATTCACAAATAGACAAGTCTACAAAGACTATCAAAGATAGATCAACACCTCTGAAAAACAAGTGTCTAAATGATGTAATTCAACCCTGAATCTTATTGTCTACAATAGGACCCTGCTATCATAAAAAAAAAATAGGCTTCCAATGAATTAAAGAATGAATGAAAACTGAATTATCTCAACAAAAATCAAAGAGTAGACCTTAGTATGCTTCTCATTCTATTCTCCACTTTTTCCTCCTTTTCCTTTTGCCTTTAAGAAAATTAGAATTGGTTGAAGTAGTTGAACTATTTCTTTAGCTAAGTTAACTAAAACTCAACCAACATTTTAGGTAAGGGGGAAAAGTAATAAAATCATAATAAGGGGTTTTAATAAATAATAACTAGTAGGTGGGACCCCTTGTGACTCCCTTTAGTTATTTAACAATTATAATACAACTATTTAATCAAAGAAAACATCCCTCCTTGTGACTCCCATCATCACTTTCATATTTTGACAATTTATATCAATGATAATTGAAATTATTTTCAAAAATATATTACCCATATATCCAAAAAATAGTGTGTTGTCCAAAAATTCAGAAGTCAATTGTTCTCAACAATCAATAAATAAAAACACTTAAAATCCATATTTTCCACTCTGGGAGGCAATATTTCCTTTGTTTCTACTATCACCTTTTGATATCTCTGAATTTTCCTTAGGCTGTGTGGAGCCTTTAGGCGTGATCTCACTGATCACATGAGAGCAATCATCTCTCAAATGCATGCGGGAGGACACAGATTTGGCAGAGTCGTTTGAGGGTGAGGAGGGGGAAGTAGTGGCTTTTCCTTTGTCAGGAGCATGGTGGGCCTCAGTTTTTAACCTTTTGCTTGCATGAGAAGACTGTACTGGTGAGTGGACAGGGGCAACTTGGGCAATTTGATTAATAGGTGGAGGAGCAGGTAGGGATAAGTTAGGCCAGCCACGATGTTGGGAGACTGTCAGGTGGAAAATCTCTTGCTATCCGTCATTTTTAGGGACTTCAGGTTGTAGTGAGACATGAGGAGGCACTGGGATACTAGGGACTTGTGGGGCTTGGAAAGGAGGTCTTTCATGCCTAGGTTGGACCACTCCTTGCCCAATCCAGTTAAAAAATCCAGCTTGAAATAGTTGGCTTAACTCTTGTGAGTCTGCATCAAAGTGTATAGAGAACCTTGGCCTTCTAGGGCCCCTTTTCCAATTTCCTCTTCCTCGGTTACCCCGACCATGGACACCTCTACTGAAAAATCTCATTTCTGTATGCATAATTGATTAGAAAATAGTTTCTTTAACAACCATACATGACAACTCTTTTAAATATGAAATAAAATTTGGCTTAGCAACATATCAGACTCATGCAATCCAATCCATACAAATCTTTTAACAGTTGTCAATGAGCAGGGGGTGAACAAGGGTTCTAAGATATGTGAGGGGTTGTATTGAGCGAAA
Organism: Picea mariana; assembly: GCA_032191745.1. Classification (NCBI taxonomy): domain Eukaryota; kingdom Viridiplantae; phylum Streptophyta; class Pinopsida; order Pinales; family Pinaceae; genus Picea; species Picea mariana. Next base: position 5,547 of record JASDQU010356289.1, on the reverse strand, counting down.
AATGTTAAAATGAGGGGGGAAAGATCATGATTGTTGCTCACAGACATCAAACAATCAACGGTATCATAAACCAAAAGAATATATCACTGTAATTCATCCCCGCGATCCTTTAACTATAATAAAACAGAATTTATCTTAACTATAACTAAATTTTAGGAACATGTAGTGGATAGTGAATATGGGAAGGCGAAGTGAATTGTAATGTGCGAAAAAGTGAAATAATGGTAGGGAAAAAAATGAATATTGTTCGTAAAATCAATTAAGTAATCCATAAAATAGTTATGTATTTAATGCAAACGATCCAACACCAATTAAACAATTACTGTGTGTTAAAACTTGTTCACTATCCCACATTTAAATCTTCAACCCTTTTTATTAACACAGTGTATCATCATACTCAGAATCACTATGCCTTTCAAACTTCATGTTAATAGAATTTTGTTTCTTTTCATTTCCTTCCCTTTTATATTTAAAACAAAATCAAAGGAACACACAGTCATATTGCTTCAACTCTGTTCAACATATAAAAACATCATCCACTGCCCATAATTTCTAATCAGACATAGACACAGGTCTTTCCTGAGTTGAACAGACTCTTTTAAAACATGCATGATTCCATTCCTTTGACAATATTAACCATTAAATTTGCAATGAAACCATACTACCAAAACCCTATTCTTTATCTATGATGGTGCAATAAAACAAAACTATGCACGAAGTCTCATAAATCATACATAGTAACAACCAAGTCACAGTCATCAACTCTTCAACTTGCAATAATCCCAATCGGGACAAATTAAACACACAATAACCACCAACTTCAATTTATACCACACTGTAGGAACACACAGACCAATGCATAATGAAAAGAGGCATCTCTGTGACTTTACATTATTTTTTACCCTCAATAAACCAATTAAATAAAAAAACGATCTGAGTTATCGATTCAACTGTCACAACAAAGGGAGGCAATGACTATATACCAATTATCATTTCCAATTACAACTCTCCAACAACCCGATCAAACAGAGACGAGACAATAATCAAAGCCACTATCAATACTACTCAACCAACTTATGACAGCCAACAAGATACCCGACAAGAGTGTGATTGGCTGAGTTTATCAAAATCGGGCTCTGTAACAAATGAACATAAGAAATAATCAAGGGTTCGCTCAGTCACCAAACACAGGGAGACTAGAGGTCGACCATATCAACAGTAGGTGAGAACCCTCAAGACAAGAATGGTGGAACCAAAAGCCTTATAACTCTTAGCTTATAAAATGGGGTGACAGTTCAACACCAGGTAGGGTAGACCACGATGCAGAGGAGCAGAGATTGCTCACTAGATAGTAACCAAAACCAAGAACACGTAGAGGCATAACCTTCATGTTTTCCCAATAGTCGAACAATGCTTGATGGAAATGTAGAGCCTAGGTAGTACCAACAACCCTAAAGCATACTTCTTGGCATAATGGCCACCCCATAACCAACTTTGATGATGTCAATACTGCAAAATAAGCCCACGACTAGGTGAAAAAGATATACAGTGACCAAAAGGTGGTTCGAAACATACACATCAACCCCATAGCACCAAATACAACCGTGTGTGGTTACCATTAATAGTAAGGAGGAGGCTAACAAGGATAAACATAGTTAAACCCTCCAACAAAATACCCATAAAGACAACAAAGAGCCATCACAATTTCAACCACACAGAACAACCAATAAAATCACAACTTCAACCATCAATTTTTTGATTTGCAAATGAATAACCACACAGTCTTTTCATAGAAAAAACCCACACGTTTACAAAGTTGTCGATCTCAAGAAAACACAAGCCAACACATTATCGAGCCAATGTTCATTTCATACACAGAGAAAATTCATGGATGGGCGAAAAGAACCATCCATGTAACTAATGGCTTTAAAAATGTGAGTTGGTCGAGCAGTTCCTTCCATGCCTAAATCTTGGGGTTTAACCACAACAAAACCAAAATGAAAAATAACCATGCTAGGGTGACGGCCCAGTGGGAGAAGTATGGATTGATGTGCATTTATTTCACGCCACTTCCATCCTCCACTCCATTCAATTTCGTAGTACATGACAACCAACCTATAAGTTTTAAACCTGTGAAGTAAAGCAATGCATATAGATTCTTAAGCAAAAAAGAATTTAATCAATGGCTCATTCACATAGTACACAGAGATTTATACCAAAAACCCTCAACCGAGAAAATCTTTCTTATACTCATTATATCTAATTTCACCATTCACTATACAAGAAATACAATGTTTTTAGGTATTTCGTAGATACCAAAACCCTAATCCTTAAAATCGGGATCATCAGACGCAGTTGTCATATCTGACGCACCCACACACACACATGCAAAGAATATAACACATACCCAACACAACCAAAACAATACCATTAACCCCATGCCATTAATTCCATGCATCGAAACTTGCACATAGTGATTGCCAATTGCGCCACCCCAATCCATATTATCCATTGCCAAAACCATACTATAACATATATCAAATGTGCCCAATATAACTCAATATAATCATATAGCCACTAACATTTTCTTACTTAGGACTAACACTAATTCATTTTTATTTTATTTGCACATAGTATAACATAGCATAGTATAGTATAGTTCCCTCTTCTTGGATTTTTTCCACAAGTCTCTTTCCATTGCTCTTGTTTCTTGTTGTTACTAACACATGTCTTGTGCAGGTGTTGACAGGTAATGAATCACGACGAAAATAGAAAATGTAATAACAGTAAATATAAGCCATTCATAACATGGAATTTCAGAGCTTAGAATAACAAAATCAACACATCAAATGCATTATCCATCTGTCATTATGTCGCAAAAAAAACCAATATTTCATCATCAATCATTTAGAACCCTGTAAGCAGCATAGAAACAACAACATAAAATGTGTGATAAGACTATATTTGATCCTCCAGTCTACAAGGGGGTCCCATAGACTAATATTATATATCATTAGCATAGTTTAAATAATAGGCTTTAGCAATACTTTGCAGGTGAAATCCTCGTTGCGAGTTTAATCATCAACAAGGTGGAACATGGACACCTGGAAGATTTTGATGAGGTTGGTAAGGGGGTATATGTGGTCTAGGATGTGACGGGAACACTCCTTGACCCACCAAGTTGAAAAACCGAGCTTGAAGTAGTTGATTTAACTCTTGAGGATCAACATCAAAATGAATGGAGAATATAGGTCTCATGTTTCCCTTTTTCCAAAAATTATTTCAGCCCCTGCCTCTGCCATGGCTTCATCTGCTAAAGAAACTTATTCTCTACAAGTAAACTTAGATCATAATATAGAACAAGAAAGACTAATCAACCATCAATTAACTTTGTCTAAAGATAAACTCAAAATATTGGCTCTTATTATTTAACACACAAGCATGGATGCAATTAATCCATTACTCTGTATACAATAATCATAGTCATTCTGCCAATCAAAATCCACAATTGTCATTATCTAGAACATGGATATTCAATGAAATTATGGAATGTGATTTGTATTTATAATGAGCAGAAAGTGTTATTTATGAAAAAGAAATAAATGATTATTGTTCTAAATAAAACTCAATCATAACCAAGCCATTTAAATAATCACGCCATCTTCATACTCAAATGTAAGTCTTGTTAATAATGCTCACTGTTCTAATTCAGAATTTCCTTTTCCAATTACAAAGTTTCTATAAACTCATATTTCTTTTGAAATAGAATATGGAAAAATAAAATGATTTTGGGAAAAAAATGAGGGCTTTATAATTTGCATAAAATGAAATTATGGAGGGAAATGATAATGATCAATGTTCTTTCTAGATACAAATATCTTGCATCAAACATCAACAAATGTGATCAATTCAAACCTCAAAATAAAACTTTGTATTTGTCTTTTGTATTATTGAGAGTTAAGTTCACTAAAATATATCAACAACAATTTGAAAACTCTTTTTATAATTTCCTGTAGAAAGAATCATATTTAAATTTTCAAAATTTATCCATTTGACCCCTATTTTGCAAAATAGTATAACCATAATAATAGAATGAATCCATCCCAGGGCACAATACTATTCACATTTCTATGTTGATAAATATATCTTCCATATATATTGTCAACTGCCATCACTGTGTTTTATCAAAGAGTAGCTTCCCTTTTAAAAATATTTGCAAAAAGGAGACTTGAATCCAATATGTCAACCAACCCAAAACATGATGTCGACTTCACATGCGGGCTTGTCATTTTCAGCCAACACTTCCAACAAGAAATTCGAAATGATGATAAAGTCGTGGAGATTGAAGGTAGGGTTTAAATTTCTAAAAATATATTCTTGAATTCCAAAGAAAGCAGACCAAGATAGGAGTGCAAGTTGAAACCTTAGTTTTTGAATTTCTTTACAATCATAATAGTATAACTCAAAATCAGCTAGTGTATTTGGCCAATAAGAGTGCAGTGTATATGAAATAAAGTAGTCAAAACACAGTCATATGCTCCAACAATTGTCACAACAAACCAAATTGGTATTACAATGAGCCTTCAAAAAAGGTTTATCATTTTTTCTAGAACGAGATATAGCGAAAGTCAAGATGAGAAGGCTAGGAGTGCACTACAAACTTCCATTTTATTTTGTTTTGAGAAAAAAAATCCATAATCATAAGAAGAAACCCATGGTGCCTAACAACAAGCCATATCCATGACAACCCAAATGCAAACAACAGTGATGAAACTCTTTTCCTCATTAAAAATCTCTTATTCCTTTTGAACTCGACTGTATAAGTTTCAATGCAAAACCTATGTCAAGAGTTCTCTCTGGTGATCTTATTTTCCTAATAAACTTCAAAACAAATAATTTACCATCCATAGTATCAAAATCCAATAGAGACTCATTCTCATAACAAACACATTGCATGCAAACAACTTGAGCCAATATTCAAAATTTATCAGAAGAAAGCAATCCATTGATGCCAGAGAAGTAAAAAATGTCCATACTTGTTGAAGTAAGCTAAATAACCACGAGAGACAAGCCGAAGATCGTTATCCAACCACCATAGCCTTAGAATCTATAAACCCTTGACTAAAAATAACATGCCATTTCCAACAAGCAACAATGCAAAAGGTGGTATCCTCGGGAGGGAAAACCAACTAGATTGCATTAACTCTCCATCAACTCATGTCGCATCAACATTTACCAAAACTTACCAACCTTTCACAACATCCAACCAAAATTTACATTGTGGAAAGCACTTACTTGCCAGTTCGGACTCTAAATCAATCTTTGGTACCATGCATATCACACTATTGAATTTTCAACCATAACATAGATCAACGCTATATCACATTCATAACTATTGTAATTTGTCACCGCTCTATATATCAACCTGTTGGAAGATTGGCTTTTGTCATTGATGTCAACCCTAGTCATGGGTTTTGGACCGCAAGATTGATGAAGGTATTTGGACATGAAGGAAAATGCACATGCAGATACAACACCCATGGATGG
>JASDQU010356287.1:0-11971 GCA_032191745.1 Picea mariana | reverse complement strand
AAAACCATAACATACCATTGGACAACCTTCATAAGTAAATCTTCCTTTCGTCATTTTATTTGGCTTTCGTCGATATTTTATGATAACACCCTTTTTTTTCCGAAAGCTAAAGTAATACCCTTCAATATCTTTTCTTTTTTTTGATTGAGTGGTCTTAATATATATATATATATATATATATATATATAATTGTTTTATTGTTTAGATTTTCCCTCTTGATCCAAAAAAGTCATTTAATTCTAAATTATTCTTTAATAAGGTTCCCCTTTTAAATTATTTAAACTTCTTCAAACACTCTTTTAATTTACCCTTATATCATATAATATATGATGTCACTTTTATTTTTCCTAAAAAATTGAAATGCACGTACACTTTTGTGACTTTCTTTCTCACCTTATATATATGTTTGACTCCTTTTTTTCAATTCTTTTAATATTTTTATATCCCTTTTTATATAAACTTTTGGAGTAAAAAGATATAATCCCTTTAAATAATTTTAACTTTAATTATTCTTGTTAACTTAAATGTATTCTCATGAACTTCAAATTTAAGTTATGCAGCGAGATTTACCTTAATGACGGCTGGTAGATATGAAGGAACACGACCATACGTAACAGTGTACGGATGGCACGACCCGTAATATTTTTGTGCAAGTCAATAAAATCGTACGAATAATCAATGGTATGGAGGGCAGATATTTAATGTTGTACGGTTTATAAAAAAAAATTGTATGTGCAACAGTGGAAAAATGGCATCAGTATCGCAGACAACGGTGGTGTGCGGGAGCAATTTTGGCGGTTGTACGGCATAGGAAATGATGGCTATTGTTTCGAATTATCTCCACAAATGCCAATATATGCAATTGTTCCTCGTTATAAACCAATCTATGCTGGCTTCACTTATCGCTAATAATTATGGTGGCGGTCAATGCAATTTGATCCACGAATTGACTGCTATGGTTCGACTTAGAAGTACGATAGCGAAATTTGTACAGATTGCAATTTTGAGCAAACGACAATTTGGTGGTTGATAGATTATGTTTCTATACTCTACCCCATAATAAAAGATTTCACGATTTCAACGATGGTCAATCAACCTTTTTTTATTTTTTTTCTTTTTATATTTTTTTCGACTGAATTTCTGATTATTTTTTTAATCTACAGTGAAAATACTTCTTAACTTTGAATGGCCAAGCGCCAGGTTTTTTTTTTTGTCATTTTTTTTTTTTGGGGGCCAAGGACCCAGAAATCAGAGAAACTAGAAACTATGAATATTTGGATGGCCAAAGGCCTACAATGATGTTGCCACAAGCAACAGAATTTGACCTATGGTCTAGGGGCCAAAGGCCAGGATCAGAAACGAAGCTCTGATACCACTGTGGTGAACTAACTTAGTTCACTTATGTAAACATCCAATGTAAATAAGACAGCAAGTTATAATCCATCAAGGACAAATAATAAATGTATATAAGAATATATGAAATAATGAGATATATTACAACTGAGAACTGAGGGTTGCATATATACCCACGCAGGGGTGCCCTTTCATAAGAGACATGACCTTTCGTATGTCATGTCTCTTCCTAATTAATTATTAATTATTAGTTATTTATATTTATTTATATTTATTTATATTTATATATTTTATGTTTGTTACAGGGAAGAAATGGAAGGGGGTGATGATCATGAAATTGACAATGATGATGGGGAGAAACACAAAGAGAGTTCAACACCCTTGTGGAAGTATGTGGAAGGAAAGGGGGTGGAACCACAAAATTTATATGCTCCCACTGTAAATCAACTTACACAGATTCATATACCCATGTGAGAAAGCATCTCTATGGGATTATGCCATGTGATGAAGGTAAGACTATAGGAGCAATAACCTGTGATCAAGTGCCAGTGAAAGATAAAAACAAATACAAGAATGAAGAGGAGGCCACACAAAACAAATCCAAAAAATCAAGGGTTGAATCTAAGACCTTGAGCTCACATAGAATGATTAGTGGTCGATCCTCATCCCCCATGCTAGTGGATTCTTGCACGTGCATTTGAGGCGTAGAACAATATCAGATTTCCTTGACCAAGGTTGTAAAGATTACATGGATGCAACAAATTTTAGAGTTATTTATGCATGTAGCATACCATTCAATGTTCTTCCCTCATCCTATTGGCATGAAATGGTACGTGCCATCAACGGTGCCAGTAAAGGATACAAGAGCCCCAAGTATGACAAAGCCAAGGCCCAAAAACATGGGACTTGACAAGGAAAGAACCAAAATCCATAGTACTCTAGGACAATTTACAAATGATTGGACTGATTATGGTGTATCCATTGTATTTGATAGTTGGACAAATGTTAAAGGCACGCAATTGAGAAATATTTCTGGTATGTTTGTTAATTGTGTGGTCTTCCTTTCAACCCATGACTACTCAAAACGTTACAAGACTAGTATTGATATTGCAAAACTCTTAATTAAAAGCATTCAAGAGATTGGGTCGTACAATGTCATTCAAGTCATCAATAATAATGCTACTAATTGCAAGGCAATAGGAGCAATCGTTGAGGATATGTACCTAACATATTTTGGTCAGGATGTTTGGTTCACACATTGAACTTCTTGATGAATGATATTACTAAGACGAAGGACCATAATTATAAATGAATTGGTACATTGTACAAGAAAGGGAAGAAAATGATAACCATGCCCACTACATTTTCCACAATAACTCAAAGTTGGAGCTACTTAAGATTACAAAGACCATACTTGCTAGTTATTACCTCACCTTCGGGTGCCTTTTGAAGGTAAGAGAGGCATTACCTAGTATGGTCTCAAGTGATTCATGGCAAGGTTTGAAGACAAGGTTGCATCTGCATCTAATAGACATGAATTTTAGGAGGTGGAGGACACCATTCATCATGGTCAGTTTTGGGCACACGTTAGAGGTATGTTCTGCAGTTCACCAAGCCCATTTACAATCTGATTCGGTTTGCATATACAAATCAATGGGTGATAAGAGAGGTGTATGAGCAACAAATGGACAGCATGCTAGACCAAATCAAAGACATTGTTGAGTCGAGAAATGTGATCTTGTATGATATTCATAAACAGGTGGTCAAAAGGGGGATAATATAAATGTTCCACTCCATGCCCTAGCATATGTCCTTACACCAAAATATTATTCTCCATCTTGGTTGGCCCAACCAACACCTAGGGGTGGGATTAGAAGTAAACCACACATAGATCCAGAGGTACAGAATGGGTATATGCTTGCATTAGACAAGTTGGCCCTTGATGAAGAGAATTATGCTCAAGTACGAAGTGAATTGAACAAGTACATCAGTGGACATGAAAACTTTTCTAACCTGCATGCAACTAAAGATTGAGATAGGTTGAATCCTATTGAACGATGGAACATGTATGGCTCCTCTACCACACATCTACATAAATTGGCAATGAGGGTGTTTTCACAGGTTGTTAACACTTCTTCTGTAAAGAGGTGTTGGAGCACCTACATCTTCATCCCAAACATGAAGAGAAACAACCTAAATGTAGACTGGGCAAAAATCTTGATTTATGTGCACTACAACTTGAGGTTATTGTCCCATTATTGTGAAGCAGCGAAGAATGATAAAACATATGTGACCTGGGACAACAATCCAAAAGAGGCTAAATTGGAGGATGGAGCAACAGTTTTAGAGTGCTTGGAGGCTAAACTTTTCAATGATCATGATGGTAATAATACTCATGCAGCAAAGATGCCACCCCCATCCACCAACAAGTTTCCAGAAGTAGGACCTGTTAAAATATTCGATGTGCTTGTTTTACCATAGACAACATCACTATTGTCACCCAACCATAGGCACGTAGCCACCCCCGAGCACCATAACCTTTGCTAGATAGAATGGTTCTGGAAGCAGCGCTAGAACCAACAAATAACCAAGAGAGCGCATCTTTCTCCAAAGATAGCTCACCAGACAAAAAGTCCCAAAGCCACAGAACAAGAACAATACTCAGTTGCAACAGTTGCAGTTGCAGTTACCAAGAATACCACCAAGAATATCACCAAGAATACCACCAAGAGATACTAGAAGGTAGGGCACATATCTTAGGCTAGATAGCGCTAGAGAGAGAGACTAAGAATCACTCCAAAAGATCCACCTTATGTTCTTGCAGCTGTAGCTCCAAACTTGCGCTATGCTTGAGAAAGTGAGTGAAGTGAGTGAGTACAAATGAGCTCAAGCGCCCTCTATTTATAGTGGTTCTTGTCACTTGTCTGGGTCGACTCGTCCTTTTAGAGGCTAATACTATAATATTAATTATTTTACTAAGTTGACTTGTCTTCTAGGGTTTTTACACATATATTTAGGGTTTCTCTAGCTTCTGAAATATCCTATTCTAGTCAGAGGTTACACATGGAAGTTGATACCTCTCACTGTTACCATAATATCAACACTCCCTCCTAGCTAGGGAGGTATTAACTGTAATGGTCTCAAACACATCCATCCATTTCACATGGTATTGGAAAGGCTCACATAGTCTTGCAGACCATTCTACAGGTAGCATCATCATAGCCACAAAGGTTATCTCATGATCACGCAAATCAAGTCACAAGCATCATCATCATTATCCATCTAGCGAGCAATCACCTCCAACACTAGTGGTTGGCACACCAGCCTAGGAAACACCTTCAACACTACGGGTAGTCTCTATGGCAATCCAGTAGTAGTACACAGTTACTACAATGCCATCCAATAGATCACAACAGTGTCGATCCATAGTAGTACACAACTACTATCAAGTGGTACACAACCACTCCTAGTAGCACACAGCTACTATCTAGTGACATATAGTCACTACCAATGGAACACATCCACCACAGTAGCACACAGCTACTGTCCAGAGACACACAGTCTCCACTCCACCTAGTTAAGAGCTATACAAGCTATCAATATGCAGTACAATAGTCTCCTGGCATCAAATCATATCATCGTCTGCATCATCTCTCAAGGCCATACTCCATCTGAGTAATCGAGCATAATGTTGAATAATTCATGTGCTAGACCCAGCGCACTCAACAGAGTGTCTCGCTTAAGTCACTCACTCAATAGAGTGATACAGGGACAATTCTTCTAATTCGGGCATACGTCCTAGAAGAATGACTGTCCCAACAGATGTTGAAAGCCCTGCAATGGGCTACATGGACCATTCTTCTAATCTGGACATACGTCCTAGAAGAATGTCGGTCCTCCCATATGATGAAAGCCACGCCATGGGCTACAGAGACCATTCCTACAGGAATGTCAGTCTCGGACTATTTTCTAATCGGGTCACCATATGTACCATAGAGATCAATCTATACCCATATGTGCCTTAGAAAATATCGGTCCCGTATCAACCACCCTAATCGGGACGCCATGTCCTTAGGGGACGAACTATTCAACCTAATCGTGCCATCAATGATGCCTCAGGAGAATATTGGTCCTGAACCATTTTCCTAATCGAGCCACAATCTATGCCTTAGGAAAATACCAGTCCATGATACGTCAGCAATCTATCAACCTGGACCATTCTCCACAGGGAGAATGTCTGTCCACCAACAATTTGTTCTGCCTGGACCATTCTCCGCCTGGAAAATGTCTGTCCACCAGCACACTAACTATCCATGATGCCATATATTAGCACTCCCTCCCAACCGAGGAAGTCATCTCCTCCCTTTCAACCAAGGGATCAATCTCCACGATTCTCAGCTTGTCCCTCAAGTATGCAAACTTTATCTTGGGCAGAGGCTTTGTCAAAATATCAGTTGTCTGCTCATCAGTGGAGATGTACTGGAGAATCACTTCTCCCTTCTGGACTTTATCACGGACAAAATAATACTTGATCTCAATGTGCTTCGACCTATCATGGAACACAGGGTTCTCTGAAAGCTTCACACAGCTTTGATTATTACAATATATCACAGTCGTATCCAGCACCTGATCAAATAGTCAAGAAATCAGCTTATGGAGCCATACTGCTTCCGTACAAGCATCACAAGTTGCAATATACTCTGCTTCTGTAGTGTTGATTGCAACAGACTTTTGTTTCCTGCTAGCCCATGATATCATAGCAGAGCCCAAACTGAAACATCTACCAAAAGTGCTCTTTCTGTCATCTGCAATCCCTACTCAATCTGAATCAGTAAATCCATGCAGTTGTACGTCACTGTTTGAGTCATATCTCAAACCATAATTTAGCGTCCCACGAAGATATTTCAAAATGTGCTTTGCAGCTATCAATGCTCATGTCTAGGTTCCACCTGGAACTGGCTCAACGTGTTCATAGCAAAGCAAATGTCTAGTCGGGTATTAACCAAATACGTCAATGAGCCAATCAACTGTCAGTACAAGGACGAGTCTACTGGATAAAAATCAGTCTTTCAACTTCCTCAGATCTGTCACCATGGGAGTTGCCATGGATTTGCAATCCATCATCCCAAACTTCTGAAGAATCTTTACAACGTACTTCCCTTGCCCCAGGAAGATTTCACCACGCTTTTGCTATACTTCTAGTCCCAAATAATAATGCATGAGACCAAGATCCTTCATATTGAATTCAGAGGCTAACTCCCTCTTACACTGAATAATGAGAGGCTCTGCACCAAATCATCAACATATAGTAGCCGGTTCACAGGTGCATCATTCACAACCTTGTAATAAGGATATGGATCAGCATAGCTCTTGGAAAATCCAAGTCTCATCAAGTAACTGTCAATTTGTGCATCCCAAGCTCTTGGAGCTTGCTTGAGTCCATAAAAGGCCTTCTTCATACATGGGTTTCTCTCGAGTGTACCTCAAAACCTTGAGGTTGCTCTATGTATACTTCTTCCTCAATTACTCCATTGAGAAAAGTGGTCTTTACATCCATCTGATGTAAACCCCAACCCATGGATGTTGTAAGAGATATGATGTCTCTAATAGGGGTGTATCTGGCAACTGGAGCAAACATCTCATCATAGTTTTCTCCCTACTGCTGGTAGAACCCTCTAGCCATGAATCTTGCCTTGTATTTATCGATACTCCCATCTACTGCATGTTTTATCTTGTAAACCCATTTTGAAGTGACTACAGACTTTCCTTCAAGTCTAGTTACGATTCCCCATACATCATAGCTTCCTTCCATTCTTTCTTCTTGACTAACAGCCAAAGATCATCAAGTGTTTAACACTTGGCTTCTTTCCAGAGAAAGCTTCTTCTGGAGTCATGTTCTTCAATATATGATGAGGACTTCTATTATGAACATATACAGCTATCATATTTGCCTCTCCCCATAGAAACATGGATAGATTCTAGTCATTCATCATTACCTTGATAGATTCTTCAATGGATCGGTTCTTTCTTTCTGCTACACCATTCTGCTAAGGATTGTAGGGAGTAGTGAGCTCTCTCCTAATCCCGACCTCTTTGTAGAATGTCTTGAAATCATCTGAGTTGTACTCTCCCGCTTAGTGAGGAGGTTGACATTGGTCCACACACATCTGAGTGAACGATGTCCAAAACTTCTTTTGCTTTACACGCTTCATTTAGAATTGGTACTTAATGAGATCACCTGCCTCACCACTTGATGGAGTCATATACTCCATGTTTTGCAACAGTCACTCTAGCTCCTTCTCAAAGCTACCACCTGTGACCTACCCGGAACAAGAACAACAAGAGCAAAAGTATTTCCAATAGCATTTTCATAAGAACATATCTATGGTAACAAGGATGGTAGTCATCATAGGATTACCAAGGTGACCTGCCTGGGAGCAAAACAAGAAATAACTCCTGCAGGAGATGTTAGTTCATTTTACAAAGAAGTGCAATAAGCATATATATCAATAGTACTTACATACAACCAAGTATACCTAGCAGTAATAGAAACTTTCAAAGATTGTTGTCACAACTATAGTGTTTACTTGTACTGTGGCAACTATCAAACTTGATATGTGCAAATTGAAACTTAACAATTTGATAAATCAAACCTGGAACCTGGAGCCTCAACTGCTTGTTCCTCTAAATGTACTAAATCCAAGATCATTGCTTGGACAAGGTCTCTTGTACATTCCCTGCAAAACACACTCATGTTTTGCTGGATAATATAACATGAAAAGTATATACAAGTGCATACCTTTGAAATTTGCAGCATCGTTCAGCTTGTCTTCTAATCTGAAACTAGACACCATCTTGACAAGAAGAGGTTGGAAACTGAATCAAAAAGGTTCAATGATTAGAACAAGCTAGGAACCCTGAAATTTCAACTTTGCCCACAAAATCAATTATGACCAAAAGTCAACCTTTGACTTTGACCAAAAACTCAAACTTGATGTTTTCGCTGGTTGAGGGCACCAGAGGCTACGCTAGGCTAGGGTGCACTAGAATACCCAAAAATTAGGTCCAACTCTTCACTGAAAGTGCCCAAGAATTAGATTAGGGTTTGTTGTAGCTGCAAAATCAGAAACCCTAGTTGCAGCGACAACTAGTGCTACAACGAGCTTGACAAAGAACTCTCGCTCTACCTTCCAGTGGTTAGACTGTTCTGAAGGTAGTGTGGACCCGGAACTTGTTAAAATATTCGATGTGCTCATTTTACCATAGACAATATCACTATTGTCACCCAATCATAGGCATGCAGCCACCCCCGAGCACCATAACCTTTGCTAGATAGAATGATTCTGGAAGCAACACTAGAACCAATAGATAACCAAGAGAGTGCATCTTTCTCCAAAGATAGCTCACCAGACAGAAAGTCCCAAAGCCACAGAACAAGAACAATACTCAGTTGCAACAGTTGCAGTTGCAGTTACCAAGAATACCACCAAGAGATATTAGAAGGTAGGGCGCATATCTTAGGCTAGATAGCGCTAGAGAGAGAGACCAAGAATCACTCCAGAAGATCCACCTTCCATTCTTGCAGCTGCAGCTCCAAACTTGCGCTAAGCTTGAGAGAGTGAGTGAAGTGAGTGAGTACAAATGAGCTCAAGCGCCCTCTATTTATAGTGGTTCTTGTCACCTATCTAGGCTGACTTATCCTTTTAGAGGCTAATACTTTAATATTAATTCTTTTACTAAGCCAACTTGTCTTCTAGGGTTTTTACACATCTGTTTAGGGTTTCTCTAGCTTCCGGAACATTCTATTCTAGTCAGAGGTTACACATGGAGGTTGATACCTCCAGCAACTACCATAATATCAACACGACCTTCGTGTTTATCTTAATAACATCTAGCATTGCATGGGGGGCATGTAGTTGTTGGTCATGTTCCACAACTACTTCCACCTACTCTTATTCTTGTTCATATATCATGAGAAAAGAAACTAGAAGTTTCTTGTGGCAAGAGGAAAGCTTAGTAGATACTCAGATTTATTTGTCTTTTTCCTGTTTAGAATTTAGTCTCTAGAACTTAGTACTTTGTCTTTATTATGGGCTATTTTGTATACATTATATGAGTTTGAACTTTGAACTTCGAACCTACCTTTCAATTGTTGACTGCATCTTACAACTCTTTGGTAATGAATATGATGCTCTGTTTCATTCCATGATTGACGTTATATGTTACAGTTTGTTGATGACAAATATTATATGTTGAAACTTGAAGGCTGATGTTATGGTTGATCATTTGATGGCAATGTTATAAAATATAACTACTAGATGATCGATGTTATATGTGTACTAAATGGTTGATGCTTTAATGATCATCATTTATCCAGCTGTTAAATCTATGTCTTCATGTTTGCTGCAACTAATTCGACATTCTGCATGTTTTTTTTAAGATATATGCATCAAAATATATTAAAATATGTAGTATACAAAAAGCACTCTCAGAACGCTTTGCTCCTGGAAGCTTTTTGAAAATTGTGCTTCCTACTCCCCCTCCCAACAGCATAGTCTTGGACCATTATATATTAAAATTCGGTATTACTTTTTTACATAGCATAGACTGCACCATGGTAACTATACCACAGCTCTATCAAGCAGTCAATAGAAAGAACATTTACAACATCTATATGTCAAGCCGTTCTTTAGTTGGACCTTGGCCTTGAGCTCCATACTAGGACTTCATACGAAACATATTTACGACATTTACATTATAGGGACATTTATTTAAGATCACATGGCTTGACACTCGTCATAATAACCACACGTTTACAATGTATACATAATCTGATCTAATAGCTTCCAAGGGTCAAAATTGTTAGATTTTCCCTAGTTGCTCAATAGTTGTTTCTGCCTCTTCTGAGTGCAATTAACTTTCATAGCAATTTTTAGTATGTGGCATTTAGCCTTTCCTTGTAGTAGTGATGACAGGATTGAATTAGAACGCAGTAGTCTATTATGTACACAGCTTTTTAGTAGAGGGTGCATGCATGCCTTCAATATGCATGTGCCACCATCATCTAGCCTCCAGTTTAGATGCTTTTTCCAGATTTAGAAGAAGGTGCTTGCATTAGTAGTTTGTCTATTCTAGGAGGGGCCCAAATCCCAAGGAGACCATGCAGTAGTTTATCTTCAATTCAAGGGTTTGGTGCATGCAAGCATTGACTTTGGCATCTTCAGTTGGGCACACTATCCTTGGCAGCAGTATATATGCAAGAGGGCACACTGCCCTCGGAGTTTAGGGTTAAGGTTTTGATGCTATTACCTAGGGCACATCGTTGGTTTTCTAGATGCATTGAACTTCCCTTGTCTTCATCATTCTATAAAGGAGACTACAATGCACCACTGTGTTGGTTAGCAAGATTGTGTTTTGAGCTTATGTATTGTAGTTTCTTCTTTACAGTTTGCAAAAGAATACAAATGCAGTTTTCAGTGATTCTATTTTGCATTTTTGCTATTCGTAATTTCCAGCAATATGTGTTTGTGGATTAGCGTATTTAGAGAGTATTGTTTTGATTGAGGTTTTCAATTTTAAAGCTACCTAGGTTTAGGTTAATTTATCTAAGTGCGGAATCTGTTTACCATGCTTTAAAATTTGACATGGTATCAAAGCACGTTAACTAAAATCATCCAGATCCATGTATGGAATAGGCCATTCCATGAGAGAGGGAATTGTCGAAGGATTTTAGCGAGCGTGATGCTCAAGCTTCAGTGAGTGAAGCAAATCCAGACATGTGATAGGTTTTTGGGTGACATGCCTAGGATCTTCCAATGATTGGAAGGTTATTATTGACGCCACATTGACAAACTAACCTAGGATAGGTTGCAGATCTGCTTTCTTTTGAAGCTTATCTGTTTTTTCAAGTGTACTTTTAGGGTTTGTAGTGATGGGCAATTTCAATGTCCAAGAGTGTCACAAGTTGGAGGTCACTTCCAAGTTTCCAACCTTATGTTGTGGAAGTGCAAGCTACAAAATATCTTGGACGAAGTTGAACTATAGTAACCTGTGGATTAGGAGGTCACACCTCCCATTGATCTCAAGAACTTGACAAAACATACTAAGAAATCAGGCCAAGGCAAAGCAAATCATCCTTAATTCAATGAAGGATCGCTTGATCCCTCAAAACACAAAGAAAAAGATGATGAAGGAGATAATTAATGCCTTGATCACTTTGTACCAAAGTGTCAACTTGTCTCATAAAATGCTTCTAAAGGACAAGCCCATCGATACCCGCATGAACAAGACTGATACAGAGTTGAGAGATCAACTCATTGCCATTGGAGACAAGATTGATGAGTGAGCTAGTTCGGATAACTCTAAATGGATTTGGTCCATTTTTGCATCACTTTGTGCAATGTATTTGTGCTCGTGAGAAGTTACCCACTTTTGAGAAACTGTAGGATGGCTTCATCAAAGAGGAGACAAGATTAGAGACACTTTTAGCCAATTTTGAGGATGCTCAAGACCTAGCCCTCATGGGGAAGGTGAGGAAAGGAAGAAAGAAGGCAGGATCCTGTTAATGTTTATGCCATTATAATAGTTCTTTGCATTTCAATAGATAAGAGCATAATAA
>JASDQU010356285.1:851-11971 GCA_032191745.1 Picea mariana | reverse complement strand
CCTGTGAGAAGATCCTTCTACAAATGTAACCAAACTTTGTCTATAAATTGAAATTGGTGCGATACCCTGTGCTGATCATGGCTCTGCTTGTACTTAGCATTGGATTTCTGCAAAATCTCGTAGACCTGTTGGCGGATGTGTTGAATCCGCTCAATAAATCTAGTGGCTTTGTCGGTCTCAGACTGAACATGGGAAGATTTTGTCTGTGTGGTGGCAAGAGGTAGTGTAACATCAATGGGACCCAAGGGTTGGAATCCCAGCCCCACATGAAATGGGCTATGACAGGTGGAACTATGAAGAGCCATGTTGTAATTGTGTTGAACATAGGGGAGACTCTTATCCCATGTACGTGGATGATTAGAGTTGTACATGTGAAGGATGTGCACAATAATTCGATTAATGACCTTTGTTTGGTCATCTGTTTGGGGGTGGAAATAAGTGGATTTAGTGAGATTAGTGTCCAACAATGACCAAAGACTCCACCAAAATGTGTTGAGGAACCTGTTGTCCTAGTCGGAGATGATGGTATGTGGTATCCCAAAATGGACCCACACTCGTTCGAAGAAGAGCTTGCCAGTATATGTCGCTATGATATTCTTCTTGTAGGTTGTGAGGATGGCCATCTTTGAAAACCGATCAATGACCACAAATAAACAGTCATTGCCTTGCTTGGTGGACAGAAGGCCAAACATGTAATCCATTGAGATGGATTCCCAAGGCTTCTCGGGAGTAGGAAGAGGGGTGTATAAGCCTTGCTTCTTGATGGTTGGCTTGGCAATGGAACAGTAAGTGCAAGATATGATATACTTGATGACGTCCTGTTGGAGTTTTGGCCAATAAAAATGTTTTTTAAGAATAATCACAATTTTCTCCATGCCAAAATGTCCTACCATCCGACTGTAGTGGGCTTCCCAAATCATCTTTGCATGCTCGCTTGTAGGAATAGAGAGATGGCCCAGATGGCATAATAGTCTGTCCTGGATGTGAAAATTGGTGACAGTTGTGCCTGTACCCAATAGATGATAGGTGGTGGTGAAGTCCAGATTTTGTTGATAAAGTTGGGGCCACTCAGATGCCTCATGTCCACAGGAATGGAGCACAGTGGTGAAGGCAGCCACAAGAGGTCAACTGAGGCAATCGTTGACACGATTTGAGATCCCTGTCTTATACTTGATGTTGATATGGAATTGTTGCAGGTAGGTGGACCACTTATGATGGTGATCATTTTGCAATTTCCCCCGTGTCTGTATGAACTGCAGAGGCTTGTGATCAATGTGGATGATCGTCTCCTTCCCAAGAATGTAATGTTTCCATTGACGACATGATTGTATGATGGAATACATCTCTTTGTCATAGGTGGGGTATTTTCAGATAGTATCTAAGAGTGTCTCACTATGGTATGCCACTGGATGATTGTGTTGAGTGAGAACTGCGCCTACAACATAGTCAGATGCATTAGTCTCAATCTCGAACGATTGTTGTAGATCGATAAAGGAGAGTACTGGAGTTGAGCACAAGCGATGCTTCAGATCATCAAATGCTTGTTGTTGTTCCTCCCCCCACACAAACTTTTCCCTGCCTCCGCCCTTGGTCACTTGGCGAAGGGCCCATGCAATATGGGAGAATCCCAACACAAACCGTCGGTAGAAGTTGGCTAGTCCCAAGAAGCTCTAAAGCTCGATTAGTGTGGTCAAGGTTGGTTAGTCATGGATTACTTGGATATTAGCTGGATCAACATGTACCCCATGCTCATCAAAAATGTAGCCCAAGTATTGGACCCTGTTCATGCCAAAAGAGAATTTTTCCAAGTTGGCATATAGCTTGTACTGCCGCAGAGTGCTCAAAACCTGTTGAATATGCCACATGTGCTCCTCCCAAGTTCTGCTAAAGATGAGGATGTCATCCAAATATACCACCACAAAAGAGTTGGTGAAGGGTCTCAATACACCATCCATCAACCTCATGAAAGTGGCTGGTCCTTCTTTTGCACCAGTACAATTGGGATTCCGCAAGGGGAGGAGATGGGTCTAATGTGCCCCTTTTGAAGAAGCTCTTGGATCTCACACTTGATTTCATCATTTTCCATCAACGAGCGATGATAGAATGGTCCATTAGGTAGGGGTGCACCGGGAGTTAGATCAATTGGATGATTGACTTGGTAGTGCGTCAGTACCCTAATGGGTGAAGAGAAGATGTCTCTGTATTCTTCCATGATCCTGTCTACTTGCTTTTGCTGCAAAGAGAGGCTCTGTCTAAAGGCCACGGATTTGGTGAAAACCTTCGACTAACTGTGAGCACGGATAAAAAAGAAGATGAACTTCCCAGTCTATGAAATGACCTTACTACATTGCTTAATAGAGATTAAAGAAATAGTGGTAGGCGACGCTACCTCTGGTATCCTGTACAATTGTCTACCTCAAGTAATAATAACACTGCGGGGTCTATAATCATACACAACATGACGCTTCCACAAATATGGTTTTTCTAAAAGAACATCGCAAACTTCAAGGGGATTAATATCACACAATACCACATCTTTGAAAGACTTGATGTCGTAGAGCAGACAACATTGTTGGTTGACACATAGATCTCTTCCTTGGTGAAGCTAGCCAATGGTGTAGGGCTGCGGGTGCGGTGTCACTGGCAGGTCCAATCGCTTAACGACCTCTACTAAAATTAGGTTCTTTTGACTGTCACTCTCGACAATGAAATTAAGCAAATCCCCCTTAACCCACATATGTGAGTGAAAGAGGCATTCCCCTTCCTTTGGTTCTTTTGGTTCGCTTGGTCGGACTTTGGTGGTCGTGGCAATGGCACTGGGTTCATTCGGAATCGGAATTGGCCTCTAACTCATAAGCTTTCAGCTCAACCATGAGTGACTGCTTGGAGTGACATTCTTCAGTGTTGTGCCAAGGGATTTTATGGTACTCACACCATTTTCCTGTGTCCTTCTTCATCTTATCATTGCCCTTCTTGTGCTATGGCTTGGACTAGTTATCCTAAGAGTGGCCATCTCTGATCTGTCCCTTGCTATGTGGGTTGGGGTCGCCTTTGCCCTGCTTTGATTGTGAGGAGTTTGCATATCCAAGCTCTCACCTCGTCTGCTTAAATTTTTGCTTGATCTTGACAACGTATCTATAATCCATACCTAATGAGGTGATGTCCAGAAAATCCATTTCTGTTTGGATGTATCTATGCAAACAATCGTAGTATTTGAGCATCAGATGTCGCTCAGAATATTTGATACCCAATTTGGTGCACATGGTGTTGAAAATATTGGTGAAATCTGGTACTGTCTGGTCCCTTTCTTGACATAGGGTGGTCCATCTGGTGTACTGGTCCTCGTAGCTTCCAACAAGGTAGTATGATTCTTTAATGGCATCCCAAAAGGAATCCCATGTGGGGGAAACCACAATTATTGTATATTTCTCTGTGGCCCTTTGCTCAAAGTAAGTTTCCCACCAGTCCTTAACATGGGGGATGACCTTGAGGAGTGAAAAAGTAATATTTTCCCTATCGGAAAAAATGTGGACTGAAAAATACCCTTCAAGCAGATTCAACCATTTATCTACAACATCCGCATCTATCAGTCCTTCAAATAATGGAATATCAAAATTTACTTGTACCTTGAAGGGGGTTGCATGGTCACTTGATGAAGATGCTTCTCCTGTGGGTAGCCGTCGAAGGATATGCCAAAAGTTGTCCATCATTTTGTTCATTTGTCACGCAAGGGCTTCCTCGAGCAACATTTTAAAAGGATCTCATGCTCCATCATCTTTCTTTTCGTCTCCCATGGGTTGTTTTCAGGCTTAGCGCGACCGATCTTGCAACGACTCGATTGATTCGAGTCCCAACTTCTTGTACTCAGATATTGTCGGGGACATGCACGGAGAAAAATAAATGAAGAGTAGAGTGCTCCGATACCACTGATCCAGATTTAGGAGCGGAATGAAACCGAATACAATAAACGTAGAACAACACAAATATTCAGTGAACAATATCTTCTATTAAATAAATGAAATAAGTTGAAACTATAAAACTGCAGAACTGAAACACTTGCTCAAATGGCGGTAGCTATCTTTCAGAAGAGATGTGACTGCTACGTGCATCCGTCTGAGAAGACTGATTACAATAAGGATCCATATGCCTTTTTGATATTACTCATTAATGCCAAAACCCTAGACATCCAAAAACCTAACCCTAGAAGGTGAAATGCCAAAAGTCATGTGGGTCTCTATGGGTAAGTTGGTACCTCAACTTCCTGGGGGTTGTAACTTTTGCATACAACCTCCATTTTAGGTGCGTGATAGCCCATTGGAAAGTTCTTTCAAAGAGCTACACGTTCCGCCATCAAAATCTGACTCCACCTACAGTTTAACTGTGGCGAGCAAAAAAACATTGTTTAGGGCTCTAAAACGGTCCTGGAAGTATAACACGATGTGCTTACATGAAAAAATAAAAATACTCTAGTTGGATTAGGTGAGAGGCCACTAGTATCCACCTCCATGTAGGGCTTCAGACAACGCCATCACAATTACAAAGAAGTACAAAAGAACACGGTGAACTAAAAACGAAGAAGAGTAACCAATTGGAATAGACCGCCAATATCAACCTAGATCACAATGTTAATTGCCAAAAATCATTAAAACAAAGTATGCTAGGTAATTGAATATAAGCTTCTAGTGTAATGGAAAAGTAGTTAAATTGTGATACATTGCATTGAAGCTACATTTCCACCAACTCCTTAAATCCTTTGAACAAGAGAAATAATCATTAAATTGGTTATTATTATTTAAATTTGGTGTAGAATAAATGATCATGAAATCAAATTGTTATTTTTAAAAACAAAAAATTGTAAATTTGGTTGTAAAAATTTAATCGATACAAATTTACATTTCAATATTAGTAAATTACGTCCTTAAACTAATATGGTATCTCTTACTTAAATCATTGAAATGGTGATTTAAGCAATGCATATTGCGATTTCAACTTTTCTTTATATGTTGAATTCGAATATATACATGGTGATTTGAGTGCCTTTTATCAAATGCCCTTAAATTTTGTGTTTATATTCTCTACTTTTTGTTTTCTTACTTTTAACAACTATCCTACCTGTTAGCGTCAGAAGTCGCTCCTGGATTGCAGTAGGAGCAGAGCTTGACGCCCATCAGTTTATGTCATGATTGTTTATAGATGAGTGATCGAATGGAGGTAAACTCAAAACAATAGTGTTCCAACTCTGAAACTAGGCCAGGTATGCATGAGCAAGTGAGGTCTTGCGTAAATTTCAGACAATGAGCTGTAGTGAAGGGTGAACAAACGAAAGACTTATACAAGAGAAAAGCAGAGGTCTGTTATAAACGAAAGGTTTCTAACAGACTGTAGAAGAAGGCATTTAAACATGAGATCAACTTACATTCAAACGCAAAGCCAGAGGACACAATTATGTAATAATAAATCCTTTATCATCACAGAACTGCAACGATTCGTACGAGTCAGTCGTTCACGAACCCTCTTAGCATGAGATGAAAATCAGATGGAGTAAGAAGAATTGTCTGTCATAAAACAAGAAATCTCATATACAGACGCATAAGATGAAAGCTAGAATAACTGTTAAAACATTACAGTAGGGAGCTCTGCTCAACCATCGATGCTCACAAAAATGGCAAAAATGCCTACAAATACTCTTCCCCCCTTTCGCCCAACAGAGACATCTCAGGACTTTCAATGCATGGCGTCTTCTCAATCACATTTGGCCTGCACTCTCCTGTCACACGCCACCTTAATTCTTCATGGCTCACGCCAGGGGGTAGCTGAGCCATTAAATGCTGAATTGGCGTGTGCAGGCCTCCTTGGCGAGTTGAGGACTCAGCGTGGCTTCCATGGAAAGAACCAGTACAGAGGACCTGTCTCGGGTGGACTTTGCTGCAATCCTGGCTCTGCCGGGATGTCCATACCCTATGATTAATGAGTGAAGCTTATCTCTTCTTTATTTACCCTCAAGCTGGCATCAAGATTTTGACCACATTGAATCAGTGCCTGGAGAGCACAGTGCCCCCTCATCCTTCTGAAACTCAATTCGGCGCCTTTGGCCTCCATTTTGTACAGCCCCTTCTACTCCCTAGAGTGACCACGGGCTGTGACCCTTTGCCTATCTACCAGAGTGCCGTTGGTGCTTCGGGGTTCGCGGATAGGACCTTTCTCTTTCAAAATCGTGATGGGCGAAATGCCGGGAGGGCTTAATGGTCGCCACGCGTTCCCCACAAGATGAACAACTGAGATTGATTTCGGCGCTTTGGGACCCGAGTGGCCAAATGATAAACATTAGCACCCCTCCTCCAGGCTTGTTCCTTTACGATCAGGCGCCAAAACTACGGGCCCGATTCTGGGCGCTATCAACATTTCGGGGTTCGGGGTTTCGAAATGTGAAATGGCGAGGAGGGCTTACCGCTCGAACTCCCGAATGCCGACATGGAGCAGATGTGTGCCGCGTGTCCTTTAGATGGATGACCCAGATAGCATGCGCTATTATAAAAGGGGCTGTCCCTCTTTAAAAGCTCACCTAATATGACCTGGAGCTAAGACAGTGGGCTCGACACCAAAGGCGCTTTTGGCGCTTCGCTGATCGACACTTTCAATTGCAATGAACGGAGAGCTTCCTCTTCCCCGAAACACCGATCCCCGATACGCCGACAGGCTGCCACCTATCCCAATCAGATCGGACACCCCAAGTCTGCTTTGAAATCTGAGAGCTGTCCCTTGCACTAAACCTCGAGCAACTCGGTAGCTCCAAAAACCCAAAGACTGTCGATCTGTTTTGTAAATAAATCTTGGATGCTGTTGACGATATTTTGCCCGCTTGACTTGCTTCTAGAAAAACAGGGATTCTCCCGTGCTGCGCTTGGGCACTTCCTATGCAACCTGCAGACCTGGTTACTTTTGTGCCTAAGACAAAAATAATCGCTAACATTAGGCTCCATGGGGGATAGAGTCGTCCCTGCGATGCTCTAAGAACTCCTTCTGCAGCTTCAGTGCCTTTCTGTTGGGCTATGGAGTCGAGCTCAAACCTCCTGTTGAGAAATATATGCCGAAAAGTAAAAAACCAAACAAACTAAACATAGATGCTCTAAGGAGCTTATTTATGTACAGTCCTAAGCTAATAAAATCTTTTACATGGGGCTAGGTGAAAGCAAACTTCCACCATATCCATCCAATCAACTTCCTGAATAGAAGCTCCTTCCTTCTGTTGATGATGGATAACAGATGATGTAACCAGGAGATCAGAAAGGTCACATCCTTTAACTCATCTTCTAGGGATCCCGTGAAGATGAAGGTGGGCGGCTCCAAGGCATGAAGGAAGTGCCACTCCATGTATTTGCTGACAGGGTCATAGAATGAGTGGCCAATTCTAGAAAATTGGCGACAGACAACCTTCTCTGCTACATAGTTGTTCACCTGTGGCTGAATATTCTTGATAAGCACAAGTGAGTGAACAACTGTCGGAGGCTCACTGATCTCAGGCAGTGGTTTCTCGCTGACTGGCTCTAGATAGACAATAAAATGTGCGCTCAGCTGCTCTTCTGGCTCTTCCTGCACTCCCCCATCTTGTAAAAAGAGAACGGTCTCCTGATCCTTCTCTTCAATCCCAAATGTAAATACATCATGGGAAATCTGGTGAAGGAAGAAAGAACGATCCTCTTCCACAATGGCTTATTCACTTAAATCTGAGACGACAGGCTCATCGGGGGAAGATGCCAATGCATCCAAGAAATATTCAATAATCTCTTCAAAAGAGTTGCTCAGAGCGTCTGCCTTGAAGTCTGGAAAATCCTCTTCGTTGCCTTCAGAGTGCACAAGTGGGCGGAGGACAGATGTAGGCTGGCCAATTCCAGATGACACCTGCCCACAAATAGGCTCTGGACAGGAGATGAGTTGTCTACCTTCCTCTTTATGCTGCTCTGTGTTTCTTGCAAGCCTAGTAGAGCTAATTTCCACCCATGGCCTTTCCTTAATTAATAAAGGAACATGCTCTATAATGTGGTCTTGGAAATCTTTCATAAGACAATACTCACCTATGAGTATTGGTGGACTAATGTTATTAGAACATTTCAAAAAATCTGAAATGTAGGACTCCATGCATATGGCCACGGGATCGTGGGAATTATGACAGAATCCTGGTCGCTTCAGAAGACCAGGATGTTCTTCTGCAAAAAACTTTCTACTCACAAAAGAATGTCCCTCCCCCTTATGGAAAAACCACTCTGGATCTTCTACAACTACGTCTTTTACCCCAGAAAGATGATATTCAAATAAAGGAGGAGCAGGGTCTAGGTCATAATGACTATTTCTTGGTTCTTGTTCCAGATCTGATCCATTATTACTATATCCTTGCTCAGATTTTGAAACAGACTGACAATCTTCTTCCTCCTGTATATGCAAATCTACCTGCTTACGAGTCCACCTGCTAGCCTTGATGTTTTCCTCAACCTCTATAGCATCCTCAAACAGATGTGTCAATGATGAGGATTTCCTCTCTCTCAGGAGGAAAACTAGCTCTAGATGTTGAGCCATGATATAGCACACCATAGCAGAAGTCTCTGTGGGTTTGATCTCTACAGGCATGCTATGATAAACACTTAAAAATATTCTGTTGAAAACAACCAAGGCTTCATCTTCCCCTCTCCTCAAGGCATTAAACTCAGACCATTATTGATCAAGGGACTTGTTTTCACCCCAACCTTTTAAAAAACCATGGTATAGTTCGGTCCAGGAACCAATAGAACCGGTCTCCAGACATCTAAACCACGCTGCAACATCTCTAGATAGGGAACGTGAGAACATCCTCATGACAACATCCTTGTGAATGATCTCAAACTGATCAATAAGGGTCTCAAAGGCCTCCATATGTTTCTCAGCTGTAACATGACCTTCCCCAGAAAATCGAGGAAGATACTCAAAGAAATCATGAGGATAAGGGTTAAGGTGATATGGCAACCTCAGAGGTTTAAACAACCTATTTCTGATTTTGACTTGAAAATCAGTGGGTTGATCACGGGATTCAACAAGAGGCTGGGAGGGATCAGTAGGAAAAATAGGGGGTAACAAGGCCTGAGATGATTGTGAATTATCCTCAACCTCCTCAGGACTACAAGGGCATTCGACTTGAAGAGGAGGTGTGATACATATCTCATATTTAAGGATAGGCAGAGGTGAAGGCACAGGATTAGTATTTACAACACAAGAAGAGGGTATGCTTTCTTCTTCCAAGGCTGAGTGGATAAGGGGAGGCTCAAGAACATCATAATGTATAAAGCAGAGGAAAAAATTCTCTATAAATGAAGGGAAAGAGAAGAATGAGCTGATAAAGAAATACATAACTTCATGCAGTAAGCTCATAAACTGATACCTAGTCTTTCCCTTTGACATGGACTTCCTTCTGTCAATAGAATCCCCTCCAGTGGAGTCTTTAAATGTGGAGTCGCCAGGTGAATGCTATTTATAATGAGTGTGTCCAGTCTTCGTTCACCATCAAAGACCAGAACTGAGATTTGTGTCTCCTAAGTGCTACCAGGTGTAGCCAGAGGTACTGCAACTGAGGAATTACTAGGTGTAATGACCTCAGAGGAGTCGCCAGGTGCAAGTGCAATCTTCAAGGGTTCTGATATCTGATGCACCCTCAGAATCAGAAGCTCGTTGTCGTTCTACCCAGGGAAAATCTTCAACTTCGTCCCCGACAACGACGCCATAAATGTTAGCGTCGGAAGTCGCTCCTGGATTGCAACAGGAGTAGAGCCCGACACCCATCAGTTTTTGTCACGATTGTTTATAGATGGGTGATTGAATGGAGGTAAACTCAAAAAAATAGTGTTCCAACTCTAAAACCAGGCCAATATGCACGAGCAAGTGAGGTCTTGCGTAAATTTCAGACAGTGAGATATAGTAAAGGGTGAACATGCGGAAGACTTATACAAGAGAAAAGCGGAGGTCTGTTATAAACAACAGGTTTCTAACAGATTGTAGAAGAAGGCATTTAAACACAAGATCAACTTACATTCAAACGCAAAGCCAGAGGACACAATTATGTAATAATAAATCCTTTATCATCACAGAACTGCAACAATTCGCACGAGTCAGTCGTTCACGAACCCTCTTAGCATGAGATGAAAATCAGACGGAGTAAGAAGAACTGTCTGTCATAAAACAAGAAATCTCATATACAGATGCATAAGCTGAAAGCTAGAATAGATGTTAAAACATTCCAGTAGGGAGATTTTCTCAACCATCGATGCTCACAAAAATGGCAAAAATGCCTACAAATACTCTTCCCCCCTTTCGCCCAGCAGAGACGTCTCAGGAATTTCAATGCATGGCGTCTTCTTAATCACATCTGGCCTGCACTCTCCTGTCACACGCCACCTTAATTCTTCATGGCTTGCGCCAGGGGGTAGCTGAGCCATTAAATGATGAATTGGCATGTGCAGGCCTCCTTGACGAGTTGAGGACTCAACGTGGCTTCCATGGAAAGAACTAGTACAGAGGACCTGTCTCAGGTGGACTTTGCTGCAATCCTGGCTCTGCCGGGACGTCCATACCCTATGATTAATGAGTGAAGCTTATCTCTTCTTTATTTACCCTCAAGCTGGCATCAAGATTTTGACCAAATTGAATCAGCGCCTGGAGAGCACAGTGCCCCCTCATCCTTCTGAAACTCAATTCGGTGCCTTTGGCCTCCATTTTGTACAGCCCCTTCTACTCCTTAGAGTGACCATGGGCTGTGACCCTTTTCCTATCTACTAGAGTGCCGTCGGTGCTTCAGGGTTCACAGATAGGACCTTTCTCTTTCAAAATCGTGATGGGCGAAATGCCAGGAGGGCTTAACGGTCGCCACACGTTCCCC
This sequence comes from Picea mariana, assembly GCA_032191745.1. Classification (NCBI taxonomy): domain Eukaryota; kingdom Viridiplantae; phylum Streptophyta; class Pinopsida; order Pinales; family Pinaceae; genus Picea; species Picea mariana. The sequence continues at coordinate 1,074 of JASDQU010356285.1, read as the reverse complement.
ACAATATGAACGACTGAGATTACTTTCGGCGCTTTGGGACCCGAGTGGCCAAATGATGAACATTAGCGCCCCTCCTCCAGGCTTGTTCCTTTACGATCAGGCGCCAAAACTACGGGCCCGATTTTGGGCGCTATCGGCATTTCGGGGTTCGGGGTTTTGAAAAGTGAAATGGCGAGGAGTGCTTACCGCTCGAACTCCCGAATGCCGACATGGAGCGGATGTG